>CAIGQW010000596.1:2278183-2295963 GCA_903798125.1 Danio choprae
ATATATAAATAAAACTTATGCAATCTGCACTCCGAAATAAAAGTACAAAAACTGTCACTGGGTGGTTCTCCCTAAGGGATTCAAAGAGAACATTTATTAATATGGACTTTTTAGATACAAACACATACTACTTTAATGTACTGACCTAGCTTTAGTACAATTTGTGTATGATAATAGACATGCACAATATTCGTTTGTTTTTGTTTTTTTAAGATATAATAATTTATGCAGTCATGCACGTGTTTTGACTGCTAATATGACTGTGATTTGATGCTTCGCAAAAGTTGCAGACACCTTTACTGATATCACAATGCTTTTTTGATGAAAAATTAATTTAAACAGCCAGTTATTCCTTACGCCGATTAAGAAACTAGGCCTAGGCTACTATGAATAAGAAAATCTGCTCTAAATGTAAAACTAAATAAATTGCTAAATACTCTTGACACATGAAAGTTTAAAGCCTGCAGCCCACAAACAAAGGTGGAAAGTTATTGCATATCATATTTAGCCAATCGTTGGATTCCTGATTATGATTTTGAAGGATCGATAGATCTGTCTTTCACAATACACTTCACTTCAAATGTTGACTACTGTAGTATATGAAATATACATATCGCAAAAGTGGGATAAATAACATTCACTTTATGCATTGATTGTGAAGTTTGGCCAATCAGATGGGGCCTTACTATCGTTATCCCCGCCTGCCCAGTAGTTGCTGTTCTGCTATTGGCTGGAGCAGCCCAAAGGTGAACCCAGAGCTGAAAATAAATAGTAATGGCAGGAGTCGAGACAAGATAGGAAAATGTCAACAGCCAATCAGGGTCAGAATATCTGCTGAGGTTTTCACTCACTGTAAAACATTTAATGACAAAAAGTCAAGAGAACAAATGTTTTTATGTTACAGTAACTTATTTTAATAAGTTAATCAGGCTTCAACTACATTTTTTAAGTTATACAAAGTTTAACTTAATATTTTTAGGCTGTTTGATTGATGTAAGTTGAGATGACCTATAAAAGTTAATTGGATTCAACTAAAGCATTTAAGACGGCAAGATTTTTTTAGTGTAGTATTTAAAAGATTAAATGTTTGCACCTTGACAGTTTTTTAGTTTGAATTAGAATGAATTAGATCTGAAAATGTTATTTTACCTGTTTGTTTTAATATCATTAAATACATAAATGATTTTTAAAACATAGCATTTTTCCAATATCATGCAGCTCTATATTTGACTGTAATTAATGCAATTTTTATCACATCAAATTTACATTTGAAGCTTATAAATATTTTACAATTAAGTTTTGAATGTTTGTCATCATATTTTTTTGTCATTTTCCTCAATATTTTGAAGCCACGCACCTCACTTTGTTTAACAAGCGCGAGAGCAAGTCTGTCAAAGTTTTGTTTTTTAAAAGTTTAAAAGACATGTCTGAAATAAAGTTATGTTTTTGCTAGCAGAATGTTCTAGGTAGCAGAGACACAAGTTTAAAGACACAGGAAAAAATTCAATTCAATTTTAATTTATTGTCATATTTGTTGGAAAAAATCAACAAGATGTCGTTAGAGCATCCCTACTACATAGCAATGGTAACAAGGTGCAAAGACTATTCTGCAATGTGGAAGTGCGCTTGTTTTTGCGACTTGTTTTAGAACTTCAGTTACCTATGGAAGAAATTACTTTGAATAATAAACAGCAGAAAGCATTCAAACTACTTGCTCTACAAACAAGTGCATTCATGACTGTACATAAAAAGTGGAATAATATAATACGAAAGTATAACTTTGCAACATCAAGCAGCATAACAAGTTGTTTTTAATGTCTAAAAATCAATGGAAGTGAGCCAAAAATATTCCAATGGCTGATTGTACATCAATAAAAAAGTGAAAAAAAAAACATAAAAGTCCAATCACTATTATATTTGTGGGAGGATCTGCTGTGTGCCAGTAGATATGGGTATGGGGTAAATGGTCTGTTTAGCATATTTTCATGGTGTGGTGTTTAGTTCCAGGTTGTGCAGTTTAGATCAAAGGCCGGATTGTGTTCAATGCTGATGAAGAGCATCCTCACATAGGTGTTTTTAGACTCCTATGTTCCAGTAATATGTGTATCACAATTGTGATGGCATCCTCAGTCAACCCATTTACCCAGCATGCAAATTGGTTTGGGTCTTGATGGTATTGCCTCTTTAATGTGTTTGATAATTAGCCTCTCTTGGCATTTGACTGTTATGGCCATTCAAGGCAGAAATACTCTGAGCTCTTTTGTGTTTTGCCATTTTAATGAAATAACATTTACGAATAAAATATACAAACGTTTAGGAAAAGTCAGTGTTTCATAGTATTATGTGCTTTTTTTTTGTTAATGTACAAATTGTAATAAAACCTCAGCGGGGGGTGGGGGGGGGTGTAGTGTTAAGACATTAGTATGTGATTTACATTTAAATTTGCATACATTTTCTTAGCAAGTGCATATGTTGTATATTATATGTACAGACAGTTAATCCTGACAGTTTAATTGCCTTTGGGATTATTTTTAACATTATTGTAAATAATAAATAATACAAAATTGCAAAGAAAAAATATATGTAACTCAACCCTTATGTGTGGACATGACTTTTTTTTAAAATAATTTTTAATTACACAAATCATGCATTTTGACCCCAATAAGTCATTGTTGTTGTTGTTTTTTTGTTTGTTTTTTTGAGGGGTTATTATTTGACACATTTATTTTCATAAATCTATTTTATGCTAGGTAAAAAAAAAAAAAACCTTAGGACCTTAAAGACAAAGATGTCCCCACTGAAACTCATTAAAACTCCTATATTCAATTCCAGGACCATTAAAAAAAAAAAAAAAAAGACAAACTTTGTTTACTGCATTGTATTTTTTTTCAAGGTATTTTTTTTCTTAGGTTTTCTCGAGTTTAACCAACTCATCGAATACTCACTTTATTCTCTGTTTTCTGCTTTTTGATCCTACAGGCTAAATTAATTAAACTTATAATAATATTAAAATAATAATATTAAAATAATAATTACAGCAAGAAGGTCGCTGGTTCAAGCCTCGGCTGGGTCAGTTGGCATTTCTGTGTGGAGTTTGCATGTTCTCCCCGTGTTGGTGTGGGTTTCCTCCGGGTGCTCCGGTTTCCCCCACAAGTCCAAAGACATGCGGTATAGGTGAATTGGGTAGACTAAATTGTCCGTAGTGTATGAGTGTGAATGGGTGTGTATGGATGTTTCCCAGAGATGGGTTGCAGCTGGAAGGGCATCCGCTGCGTAAAACATATGCTGGATAAGTTGGCGGTTCATTCCGCTGTGGCGACCCCAGATTAATAAAGGGACTAAGCCGAAATGAAAATGAATGAATGAATAATATTTATGTGTGTGTACAGAGCATTTGTTTATAGATTTGATGTACAGTTGAAGTCAGAATTATTAACCCCCCTGAACTATTAGCCCCCCTGTTTATTTTTCCCCCAATTTCTGTTTAATGGAGAGATTTTTTCAACACATTTCTAAATATAGTTTTAATAACTCATTTCTAATAACTGATTTATTTTATCTTTGCCATGATGACAGTAAATAATATTTTACTAGATATTTTTCAAGACACTTCTATACAGGCTTAACTAGGTTAATTAGTTAACTAGGCAGAAGGGGGTAATTAGGCAAGTTATTGTATAATGATGGTTTGTTCTGTAGACAATCGAAATAAATATAGCTTAAAGGGGCTAATAAAAAAATTCTAGCCGAAATAAAACAAATAAGACTTTCCTTGCTCTGTTAAACATCATTTGGGAAATATTTAAAAAAGAAAAAAAATTCAAAGGGGGTTTAATAATTCAGATTTATTTAGACTGTATATAGTAAATCCTAAAACCGAAGTGGAAAATGTGTTACAAAACTAACTTTAAATGTCGTCTCTACTCTGAACAGCTCTTAATAAAGTTAACATTAGCAAAACTGTTAGAACACAGCCCATGTGTGTCTCTAATAAACACTATTTATCCTAATGTTTTTTTTCCCCACCCCAGTCACCTCTCTCTTTATTTCTGCTGTTTGTATAGTTTATTTTGTGGTATACTGAAGCTGTCCACTTTCAGCCCACCCCTCATTACCTGCCTTAAATATGTATAAACTACAAATTCACAGATCACTGGAGCCAAACACTTTTGAGCCTTCAGCGACACACACACACACACACACACACACACACACACACACACACACACATCCCTCAACTGATGTTATTTGTGTTTTCAGGGTAAAGAAAGAGCGGAGGTGGAGCCGTGGGAAGAGGCCAATTTTGAACTGTATAAAGCAGTGGACCGTTTCGGATTCCTGCAGTAAGAAACTTGCATTTTTTATTATTTATTTTTCTACTTTTTTTTTTTTTAAATCTTACACATGAGACACAGGTATAGGGAAAAGCTCAGAGTCTTGTCTTGATGTTGGTCTGCTTCATTGGCCTCTCCTGTCTTCTGGTTCGTGCTCTTGGCGGGGAGGTTTGTGGTTTACCGAGGCCCCTTAAACAGCAGTGCACTTTGTGATATTTATAGGGTGCCACATGTGTCTGGCAGATCAGGGCTCTGTAATTGTAGGGGTAGAGAGACGACCGGCAGGAGAGAGAAAATACTGAAAAAGATGGAGCAATGAGTTACAAACTGGAAAAGTACTACAAAGTGTAAGCAAATCAGAGACAGAGCTGATTTAGCATCACAGCTATTTTTTGCTTTGCGCTTGGAAGGCGTGTGCATTTGTGAAAGGGAGAGAACATTTGTTTTTTTTTTATCTTTTAATTTATTTTTGTTCTTTTTTGTTTCCTTTGTGATTTTAAGTCCTTTTTTTTCTTTTTTTGTTTAGTTTGCTTTAGGTTTTGTTTTGTGTTTTGTTTTGTTGCAGTGTTAATTTTGACACCAAATTATATATATATATTTCTAATCTTTTGACTAAAATGTCATTTACTTTGTCATATTTTAGTTCTCTGAAACATCGTTTAGTCTACTTTTAGTAGACTTAAAGTTTAGTCTAGTTTGAGTCAATTAAAGACTTGATATGTTAGCGATAGGAATATTATATATTAACCGGTCAGTCCAAACTACATTCTTTTAGACACATTCGATTTTTCTTCTCATTTGAGATTTTTCTGTACATTAATGCAGTTATCAGCGGTGGCCAGAGTACTGGATGATTGACCATTAAATCTCAACTGTTTAACTTTTTATGTGTTGTATTTTTGCTATTTTGAACCAGCAAAAAAACAAAAAACATCAGGGACGTACAGTGGGGAAAATAAGTATTGAACACGTCATGTTTTTTCCTGGGAATAATATCACTAAAGGAGCTGTTGACATGGAATTGAACTGAATTTTGATAACAACCAAACAAAACAAACATAAAAATAAAACAAAACAAAAAATCTGAAAAATGAGTTGTGTGTAAGGGCCTCACAGTGGCGCAGTGGGTAGCACATTCGCCTCACAGCAAGAAGGTCGCTGGTTCGAGCCTCGGCTGGGTCAGTTGGCGTTTCTGTGGTGAGTTTGCATGTTCTCCCTGTGTTGGCGTGTGTTTCCTCCGGATGCTCCGGTTTCCCCCACAAGTCCAAAGACATGCGCTATAGGTGAATTGGGTAGACTAAATTGTCCGTAGTGTATGAGTGTGAATGGGTGTGTATGGATGTTTCCCAGAGATGGGTTGCAGGTGGAAGGGCATCCGCTGCGTAAAACATATGCTGGAAAAGTTGGCGGTTCATTCCGCTGTGGCGACCCCAGATTAATAAAGGGACTAAGCCGAAATGAAAATGAATGAATGAATGAGTTGTGTGTAATGACAATGAAATGTTACAAGGAGAAAGTACTAAAATACTGAAATGTTTAATACTTTATATAAAAGGCTTTTTTGATGATGGCAGCCTAAAGGCACCTCTCATATGGAAAATGAAGTCACATGCATTGCTCAGTTTTGCTCAGACTTCAGCAGAGTGTAAAAATCTTGATGGTTCTGTGGGTCTCGTCTATCAAATTTGATCTTTAATTTGTATTTTATATTGTATTCAAGTCAGGTGATTGGCTGAGCCATTCTAGAGCTTGATTTTTTTTTCGCTGAAACCATTTAAGTTTCCTCTGCTGTGTTTTGGACCATTGTCTTGCTGAAATGTCCACATTGGTTTCATCTTCATCATTCTGGTAATGTAGATGTTGGACTGAAGCAGCTAATATTAATTTACAATGAGGAATGGCAGAGGGTTGCTGAAGAACTACTTAGAGATTTTCACTGCTGTCTGGGCTTTCACTGCCTTTTTACACCTCCCTTTCTTCATGTGTTCAATACTTTTTCCCTGTGTCATTTCATTTTATTATGCTTAGCTTTATTTATAAACTAATCAGATTTGTTTTCTTTGCATATATGGATTTCTTTGGTTAATTTCAGCATATGGGGAAAATTTCAAGTCAACAGCACCTTTAGAAATATGTTTTCTGAGAGAAATTGTGACATCTTATTTTCCCCCCTGTAATTGCACACACCAAAATCTTTTAACTTCATATTATTTGACTTACCATTTGTTTTCTGGTATTGTTTTGTCAAAGAAAAAAATCTCACTTAATATTCAAAAGTCATATGTTGTAATGACATTAATGTTTGAAAATATCCACACACACACACGAAGATGGAGATTCATATAAGTAAATGACTATATAAACTGAAGAACAAAGTAAACAAAAAAAATATATATCAGCATGTTGTCAGTCATTGTCTCACGGGAGAGTTCTCTGCTCTGCGGCGTTTCATAACTGCAACTCATTTCATAACTCTAGGGCCCATTGTCTGACTAAATTAATTTAATTGTAGGGATGTCTCTTCACACTAGGCTACTTGAAGGGCCAGAGAAAAGCACCCAGGGAGCTGGGTTCGACTTGACAGTTGAATAGCCCTATGCCTTAAAGCAAACCAAAACTAATAGGAAACTGTGCCAGAAACATGACTGAAAACTATGAACAGGCCCCCTCTGATCCACTCATCTAATAAATGAACAGCGCAATGCAGTGTATTATAATAAAAATGTATGTTGGTTACTTTTGATCTTTTTTGCTTTGTTTTAGTCTCTTTTTTTGTCAACAAAATTGCATGCTGATGTAGTTACTTTTAGTATCTAATGGCACCCATGTTGTCCTGTCTTTGTCTTGTATTATTCTTGGAAAAAGGGTTGTCAACAAATATTTTTCTGTCTTTGTTTTTGCTAACGAAATGAACACTTTTTTTATTGGATGGTGCTTTGTTTTTTCGTACTTTGTTTTATAAATGTTGTATCATATCTAGTATTGATCTATACTTATTTTTTATTTTAGTGTATGATTGGTTTGCTTTGTCCTTTTTTGTTTGCTTTGTGTTATTTGTTTCATATTGTTTCATTTGTAATAATTATTTGTATTATCTGTATTTGAAGCTTTTTTGTTTTTTTATTTTGTTTTTAGTTTCATCGTTGTTTGCTTTTTTGTTCCTTTTGGTTTGTTTTTATGCTTTTATTGCTTTGTTCTTTGCTTGGAGTTTTGGTTCACATTTGTTGCATTTTTGCTTGGTATTTAATATTTTTCTTTGCTCTGTATTTTTTGTTATTCATTTGTTGTTGTTTTCTTTTTGTGTTTTGCTTTATTTTATTAGTGTTTTTTCTGTATAATTGTTTTAAAATAAATAATTATTGTAATTATTGTTATTTTAAGTTTCTTAATATGGTATTTTAAATTTAAATACCATATTAACCAACAGGTCAGTAATTACACTGATTTAATGTTAACTTATTCATTCATTCATTCATTCAGTCATTCATTTTCCTTCGACTTAGTCTCTGATTTATCAGAGGTCAATACAGCGGAATGAACCGCTAAATATTCCAGCATATGTTTTACACAGCGGATGCCATTCCATCCGCAACCCAGTACTGGGAAATATACACACCCATACACACTCATTCACACACACACACACACTCATACACTACGGTCAATTTAGAAACGGGAGCACCCAGGGGAAACCCACGCCAACACGGGGAGAACATGTAAACTCCACACAGAAATGCCAACTGGCCCAGCCAAGACTTGAACCACCGACCTTCTTGCTGTAAGGCGACAGTGCTAACCACTGAGCCACCATGTCGCATGTCATATTATGTTAAACTTAACATTACTAATTGTTCAACTTAAAAATAAACTTAATGTTTAACTTAACAAATTTCCAGCAGATGAATAATTTATTTCACCCACAATGCAGCTTTAGAAAGGAGCTCCCTGTGTTGACAGAAAGGAAGCTCACTAGGGTTTGGAACACAGCCACGATGTCATGTCACAACTTCCCCAGGTTACCTCATGAATAACCCTGATCAGATCCAAAATGTCCACCATGGAAACAGTCATTTCCTGTTTGTGTAGCTGACTAAGATCTCGCACTTTGAGCAGTTTCATGGGTTCAGGTCACAGAGCCGTCATTTCCAATAGTTATGTTTATTTATCCAGCCATGCACTTCCTGTGGAACAAACTCATTCCTTTTTCAGTAATACACATGCGAGGAACCACAGTTTGACGTCAGTACAAAAAGCTGAGTTTGACTTGTTAGTTATAGTTTCGCTCCCTGCCTGGCCATCAAGTTATATGAAGAGTGAGCAGACTTTAGTAGCTGTTTGAGACAAACTGTAAATAGGAGAAATAAATCCCTGACAGTACAGTGTAGTCTGACTTGCTTTTTGTTCTTTTGTTTGTGTTTCCTTTGTTTTGTTGTTGTTGTTTTTCTATTTTATTATTGTTGCATTTGTATTTTTTTCCTTTTTTTTAGTTAGCCTTTTTGTTTCTTTAGTTTTGTGTGGTTAGTACTTAAAATTGTTATTTACATGGTTTGAATGGTTGCTGGAAATCCTTGAAAATGCTTCGGTTTTAATCTAATATTTTCAAGGTGTGAAAAGTGCTTAGATTATTTTGTTATAAAGTGCTTAAAACATGCAAACTCCACACAGAAACGCCAACTGACCCAGCCGAGGCTCAAACCAGCGACCTTCTTGCTGTGAGGCAAACATGCTACCCACTGCGCCACTGTGAGGCCCATTTAAGAGAGTAAATTATAATAATTCAATGTTGGGCTTGGGCCAAACATGCCATAACAATGTTTCCTTATAGTATAGTGGAGTATAGTATAATATAATTAAAACAAATAGCATTTGATGTAATGTGATGAAGTATGAAAATGAACCTGGAAAGTGCTAAGACCCCTGCATTTAAGTTTTATTATAAATTGCATGTGTGTATAATCTGGTGTGTTTTGTCTTTTTACAGTGAGGGTGAGCTTCCAGTGTATGACATAGTGGAGGAAAAGGTGAGTCCAGTGCTGTGTTTTTGTCTGATCAAAACTGATCAATTAAGGGCAAGGGAAAACAAACAGAAAAATAATCACCCAAACAAATGCTTAAATACCATGGCTGGGTGATTTTTCAGATTTTTTAAATTAATTCAAATCTAAGAATTAATGCAATTTAAGGCATTATATTTTTCTTAAATTGAGGAATCGTGATTTTTTGTTTAAAAAATTATAGATATATTGCTATTGCACCAATAGCAGAATAATTAAGAAGCTATTTTCCTTAACATGATGATTTTTAAGTTACTAATAAAGAGAATGTTCATTCAGGTTGTCATAATAATAATAAAAAAACTGTTTTACACACAAAAAGAAATCTAAATCGTGAAACAGTCAAACTTTAGGTAAAAAAATCAAGATTTTTATTGTAAACTGTTCGACTTTTAACCTAATTTGGTTTAATTAAGCAGGTTATATGTAGATTAATCACTATTTGTATGTGAATGTGATTACTTGTGTCATCATGTAGGTTACACGTGAATCAAGTTTGTTTGTAATATTCCATACCCAACACCCAATAGCCTTCTTATTTTATTCTATCTTTTTACTTAAATTTTTTAATTATATATTTTGTTCTATTTTCTGTGTGCAGCCACATATTCCATAACATATAAGTACATATGAATGTCATTGGATTAGGAAAAATATATTTTAAAAAATGTTATAGATTTTTAAAGAAAGATTTTTTGTTGTTGTTGCTTTCTGGGTTTTGTTTGTTTGTTTGTTTGTTTTGTTAGATTTTTGGCTTTTGTTGTTTTACTTTTGTTTTATTTATAGTTCTGTATTTTTTGATGACTGTTTTATAACTTTGTCCATTTGTGTTTGTTTTCTTTTCTTGTTGTTCCTTTTGTTTTTGTTTGCTTTGTGCTTGATTTTTTCTGTTTGAGCTTTTGTTTCACTTTTAGTGCTTTTGTTTTGTTTTTGCTCCATGTTTGTTTTGCTCCTTTTGATTTATTTTGTATTCTTGTTGCTGTATCATTTATTTATCTGTTTAATTTATTTGTTGGCTTATGGACTTATGGATGATCCCTGTAATTCTCCACACATTTATTTAAATTACACACAATACAAGTTTGTTGTAATTTTCAGTCTCCATCTCCCGATAACCCTATTTTACTATATCATCGTCCCCTGTGAAGCTGCAGAATACATAATATCAAAATTCATACACACATTATTGGATTAGAAAACAAAATATAAAAGCAAGTGCTATTTATTTTAACCACAGCTACCAAAAATCCTCTTGTATCAGTTTGCTTAAAAGTAAATGCAAAAATGATGATTCATATTCAAATTTAGTTTTATTCATCACACATTCATCATGGCAAAAAGCACTTAAAGTGTCAGGTTATGAAGTGATAATGAGCTGTAAATTAGAAAACATTCTCAGAGGCCATTATGCAAAGAAGAAAATATCTGAAACGTCTTTAAGGTTTTGAATAAGGATGTTAATATAAAACCACGTTTTCAATCTCACCGGAAACCATTTTCATTAAACATCACTTAGATTAAACATTAAGGTGATGTGTGTCCTTTTTGTATAATTTATTGTGTTTGCATTTTTTGTCTTCACAGCAAAAGCAGCTGGAAGTTGAGCGAACGACAAAATGGCTGAAAATGTTGAAGAGCTGGGAGAAATACAAGAACAGCGACAAGGTACGTGTCCTTCATAAACACACGGTAACTCTCTGAAGGACCCAGAGAATCTCTTTCATGTTGTGTGTGTGAAAATGGTTGAAGTTCCTTTTGGCTGTCTTTGTCCTGCGAAACAGGCGTCATTGAACTGGTCCCCTAAGAAAACCACTGTCCTGCTTCAGCTGCTCTAAATCTGTCCACCTCTGTCTGTGTGTTTGAACATCTTCAGGCAGCTGTGTGTTTACTGTCCACTAACTGTGTGTTGTGTGAAATGAGAGATCTTCACCGTGCCTGTGGTGAAGCGTGACAGTGGTGCAGTTTATTGCTTTGTCTAGAACTAATTATTATTAAAACAATTAGTGTGTTTACATGGTGTCTACACCAAGGTGGCATTTGCTGTGGAGATTAAATTGACTGTGTTTTCTTTTTAAAATGGCATTTCAGAATGAAAACGCTCCTCGTCCAGACTGAAAAACAACATTTCAGAAAAACTGTCTTTATCCACAATATACAGCCTAAAATGTATGATACGGGAACATTCGCGTTCACTGGGCATGTGCATATTTTGAAAATTATTTATATTATTTATTAAATTACCTATTAATAGTATTTTATTAATGTCTACCCCTACCCCAACCCTCACAGTAATGTAAAAACAGTAATTATACAGAGTATTTCGCATATTATTTATTAAATTACCCGTTACATTGTATTTCATTAACATCTACCCCAACCCTCACAGTAGTATAAAAACAGTAATTATACAGAATATTATTCATTCATTTTCATTTCGGCTTAGTCCCTTTATTAATCTATTAATTGTGGGGGAAACCGGAGCACCCGGAGGAAACCCACGCCAACACAGGGAGAACATGCAAACTCCACACAGAAAGGCCAACTGACCCAGCCGAGGCTCGAACCAGCGATCAGCGACCTTCTTGCTGTGAGGCGAACATGCTACCCACTGAACCCATTAATTTGTATTTTATTAACATCTCCACCCCAACCCTACACCCAGCCTTCACAGTATTGTAAAAAATATTAATTGTTGTACAGTGTCACAAAAATTATGCTATATTGATTTGAGTAACCCTTGATGAATCAGGGAACTATAAGCAATAGTCTAGAAGACCATTCGGGAGCAATTGTGAATAGACACGCCTCCGTTTTTAAAAGTCTGTGTTTTAGCCTGTTTATACTGAAACAAAACACCAGGGTTTTCAAATGAAAACAGGGTTTAGCATTATCAAAAGCTCAGTTTTTGTGGCTTGAAGATGCTTGAGATGCCAGGCATAACCGTAACAAAACTTAAGCATTTAAAATAAAAATGCATTAGTGTAAACACCACCTAATGTTTTAGGCCAAGAATGAGAAACCTTTTATGGGTTTTGTCTGTTCGTTTACATGACTGAACTGAAAATGCATCAATTTGGGAAACAGGTTTCAAAATGAAAGCGCTGCCATAATCTTCTTTCAGGAAAAATAAATAAAAATCTGTCCTCTTATTCTGGACATCCAGTTTTTAGTGAACATTTGAATGTCCAAATTAACACTTTCAACATGAACATCCTCGAAGTTCACTTACAGACAGCACATTTGAATCTGTCAGAAATGCTTAGCAACACCTGGCAGATTTTGCATGAAGGCAAGAGTTGAATAATTATGTAGCAATTTGATCAATTTTCTCATGCTCAGAAGTGGAGGGTCAGTACTCAGTCTATTCTTCTTCTGCTGTCTGATAAAGAATAAGGTGCATTCAGGATTGACATTTACTCACGAAACAAAATAAAGAATTTCAGATAATTCGCACCCGTTTCACATCCTTTTTGATCTTCAGCCATCAAGCTCACAGATTTAAAAAAAAAAAGCTGCTATACTTTTTTTAGAGGATTGAAATTATTTAGGTATTTGAAGTTGAAATCAAACCAAAAAATATATTTTTTTAATTATATAAATTAGTTAAAACCTGGTTAAAATAAGTTAATTTCTTTAATGCACTTTATTATTTTATTTTTTAAATAAACGTAAGTTGGGGCGACAGGGTGGCGCTCGCTTTCGCCTCACAGCAAGAAGGTCGCTGGTTCAAGTTGCCATTTCTGTGTGGAGTTTGCATGTTCTCCCCGTGTTCGCATGGGTTTCCTTTAGGTGCTCCGGTTTCCCCCACAGTCCAAAGACATGCGCTACAGGTGAATTGAATAAGCTAAACTGATCGTAGTGTATGTACCCCCACAAATGCAAGTGTGTATGGGTGTTTCCCAGTGCTGGGTTGCAGCACAACAATTACGGTAAATTAATCGATTTGTTTCGGGACAACATCAAGGAATTGTGTGGAACCTTGCATTTTTTTGTGTATTGTAGGTAGTTATTTGTACACTTCTCATCTATCTTAAATCGTTAAGGTCCTCAAGTTTATCTATTTTAAATTTTAACATCTGACCTGGTTTCACCTATCCAATGTGTTTATTATATTTGAAAATACCAACAATGTATTACAATAGTTACTAAACCATAACCTTTGATGTTGACCTGCATCACAGATCCATGAACAAATGACAGTAGAAACATTTTGACGAGAGCTGTGAAAAAATAACCCAGACACAGAGTGCTGAAACAACCCAGAACAATTTGACAAACAAAAATTGCACAGTAAATGGAGACAGGCAAGTTTAAGGGACGACGCCGAAACTGCCTCAGGTGACAATAGGCCCAAACACTGGATATGTAATAGACACACTATGCAGACAATAAAGACAAGAGTACAGTGAACCAGAGACCTCAAAATCTCCGTTGGCAGGTGTTGAATGGGCCTTGTGTGCAGGCAAAGGTAACCAGTGGGCAGAGAAGATTTAAGGACTGCAAGAGGAACACAAGTACAATACAACAGATGAGACAGTAGACGCATCAACAGAAGCAAAAACAAGAAAAACGACTAGAGCAGGGGTGACCTTTTTGACGGCCGCAGTGTTCAGTTCCAACTCTCCAACACACATACCAAGCCGTTTTCAAATAAGCCTGAAGTACATGACTAGCTGGATCAGGTGTGCTTAATTGGGGTTGAAACTGAAGTCTGAATTAGACAGCTTTAGACTAGAGTAACCCAAAAGCCAGCAAGCAAATAAACAAATAAATAAAATTAAATAAATACATTAAATTAAACAAACTAGCGGGCCTCACGGTGGCACAATGGGTAGCACGATGGCCTCACAGCAAGAAGGTTGCTGGTTCGAGCCTCGGTTGGGTCAGTTGGCATTTCTGTGTGGAGTTTACATGTTCTCCCCTTGTTCGCGTGGGTTTCCTCCGGGTGAAAGACATGCGGGTGAAAGTCCAAAGACATGCGCTATAGGTGAATTGGGTAAGCTAAAATTGTCCGTAGTGTATGAGTGTGTGTGAATGAGTGTGTGTGGATGTTTCCCAGTGATGGGTCTAGCTGAAAGGGCATCCGCTGCGTAAAACATATGCTGGATAAGTTGGCGGTTCATTCCGCTGTGGCGACCCCAGATTAATAAAGGGATTATGCCAAAAAGAAAATGAATGAATGAATGAATGAATAAACTAACTAACAAAACACCTTTTGCTGGCTGGTAAAAGGTAAAAAAGAAAAATAATAATTAACAGTATAAACAATTAAATTAAATGGAAAAGGAAATGGAATTAAATTGAGTTGCACTTTACATAGGAACCCAGAACTGGTGTGGAGACTCAGACACCAATGCAAGAATAGGTTTATAGTAAAAACTTGGGATGGCTGACACGAAAATGACGTTTTGACACGGTTGAGATCCTGAACCGCAGATGTTTTGAAACATTGCTCTGAAACGTTTTGAAGACCTGGCGAATCTGCGTTTGATTGACAGGGTTAGAAACAAAATCACTGTCTCACATAGCCTACTGGACTACACGCGGGCATAACTGCTGAGAGTCACCCGAGTTCCAATCCCAGCTTGTACAAGCATTCAGAAATTTTGTTTGATTGTTTTTTATTATCGTTGATTTATTTTATGAACTAAACAACACATTTTTATTAACAAAGAGTTCATTTGAATGTCAGACCCAGTGTTAAAACAAAACACATTACAAGAACAAAGCAATAAAAACCCAAATTTTAAATGACTGTTGTTGCTTCACCCTGGAACGACACAGTATATCTGCATGCCTTTCAGGAACACTACCCACTCTACTAAATCACTTGATATCTCGACTATGCAGTATGGGGTATAATTCCTCAATAAATGTTTCTTAGTTGTAAAAATAATCACTGTAGAGATTGGTTTGGAAACGTTTCGAAGCCTCGACACATTTGCTGTGACTGTTTCAGCAATTCACGAAGCCTCGCTCTGCCCACCACTAGTTTATAGTAAAAACAGAAAGTTAAAAAGGGATCAAGATTTAGGACTTTAACCTGAGTAGAGCAGGGAGTTTTACACATTAACAACACATAGTACCAAACGACAAAAAGGAAGAGAACCCAACGAATAGAGCAGAGCTGACGAGGAACAGGTGAGGATGATCAGGTTAACAAGGAGGCAAGACAAGAGGAGCAAATATCCAATATACATTTTAATTTTACATTTTTAATGACAATGTAACTATTTTTAACCCCTTCAGACCTGAATTATGTTCCAAGTTTCTGAAAAATGTAAAAGTATGTTTTCACCATTCGTGAGGCTCCTATAAATGAGACCAAATTATAATTTTGAGGTTTTTGTTGTATAGATTGCACCTTGTTTATAACAAACTATATCTTTATCTTCCTCATCACTCCACATGAGTCCACATCTGAGATACGCTATACGCTATACATCTGCTATACGTTCAAGAACTTCAAGAACTGTATATTCTGCATATGAAATTGTTTCAGCAATGAATTAGTACATCAATATAGTATATTTATATGTATATATGTGTACATCCTAATGGACAGACATATTTTTTTTAATCTGTTTTATCTATTATCTTCTTTAAAGCTATTTCTGATTATTACATGTCTACACTAAATGGTCATAAGAGACATGTTTAAGAGATTATATGCAACATCTTTCATTTATATTTTTAGGTAAGGCACTTATACTTGTCTCATATTTGGAGTGAAAATTGTGCTTTATGCATTATAAAGCTTGAAGCATCAGAATCGTTACTCGGTATCGGCCGATCACCATGACAAGAAATTGGTACTTGGTATCGGCTGCAAAAATCCTGATCAGAGCATCCTTAATTTTAAACAAGTAAGTGCAATCCCTCTTTTTTACATACAATCTATGAAATATTGGCAAACATATCAATAAATTATAATAAAAACATTGTAAATGTGGCTTACGTCTGTGGCTGGAGTGAAGTGATGTCACTCTGCTTTTCAGTGTAGTGGATTTTTTTCAAGTTACCACATGCCAAGCCTTACTGCCATTTGTTTGGATGACCAATCATTCACTCTCATGGACTGCAGGCTTAGAATTAGATGAAATGCTTAGGAACCCCAAAAATTAGACTGACATGTGATGTCCATTGTAATGGACTCGTGGTCCGAAGGGGTCTGTTTTACTCTGGAATGGCAGTACATTTTATAAATAATTACACAAAGATGGCAGGTAACATACTGACATGAAATTTTGAAGTGTAAATTGACTTAATAAGACTTTTTGTTTTTAATACTTTCTTCTAAAACATGCTTTATTCATCCTGGTCAGTTATTAAAAAAACATTCTTCACCTTCCTCGAGTAGTTGTAGTATTGACCCATTATGTTTGCATTTGTTTGTGATTTTGCCGTTCTGCACGCTCGCTTCAAAGACATCTTGTTAGAGTGTTTTTGGACAACAGATGGAGTCATCGACTTCTTTCGCACCCGTAATTACAAAGCCAATTCCCCGTCAACAAACACATTTTAACACGCAAGCAAACACACACAGACACCTGCCCATTTGTAACGTCTCATTTTATTCAAACAAACTAACAGTCTTAATCGCCTCATTTTGCTGAGATTACCAGATGAAACACACACACACAAACACACTGTCATTGGGTTTATAGCTGTGGAACAAAAATCAGCTTCTCAAGAGCCTCATGAAGATTATTATTGTCATTGTTATCATTATTGTTAGTTTACTTCTCAACAGCCACCAGTACAAACACACACATAGGTTTGTTTTTGTGAATTCTGGGGACATTACATAGGTTTCCATTGTTCCACTGTAAAAACGGTATTTTCTATTGCCCTACCCCAACCCTCACAGGAAACTGTGTGCAGTTTTACTTTCTGAACAAAAACTTTTTTTTTGAATAAAGAGGACATCAGCAATGTCCTCATAATCCACCACCTTCATGTAATACCTATGTCGTGTCACCTGTGTCAGTGTCCATGTCATTATACACATTTGTGTCCGAAATGTCACAAAAACGTGTACACACATTGGTTTTCATGTTTAATGGGGACTTCTCATATACATAATGATTTTATACAGTGTGTATTCTGCCCCCCTATGCTTAAACCCAACCTTTGCAGTTTTACATTTTCAAAATACTTCACTCCGTAATTTATTCACTTTTTTCCTCATGGGTTCACAAAAATGTCCCCACAAAGTGAAAATTAATGGTATTTATTTTAGGGGATAATTGGTCCCTAAGATGTGATGAATACTGACACACACACTCACACACAGAGGGCTGAGGAAATATCTTAGCGGCAATAATGTGAACAGATGAGTGCAGGAAATGGAAGAGTGTTCATTCCTCTCGTTCACCTTTGCAGTAGTACA
>CAIGQW010000596.1:2322640-2335364 GCA_903798125.1 Danio choprae
CAACATTTAATGTGTTTTTTGTTTCTCTTGATTTTTGCTATTTTTGAACGTTTTATTTCATATTTTCCCCTAACATGAATTTGTGCTACTAATTTTTGAACCATTATTGTAAGTTATTTTGTTAGATGAGCTCCAGATGTGGCTTCAGTACTGACTAATGTAATGTATATGCACAAATATAATATTGTAAAGCATCTTATAGAAAATATTCATTTAAATGAGAGATTTGTGGGGGGTGTACTCATATATGCTGAGCACTGTATATATACACTTCATTTTGATGCAGTATTTCAGTTCAGATTGTTTGAATGAACATTATTTCTTTGTTAAACTACTAAATGCAACTTGATTATCAGATTTCCCCTTCTCCAATAAAACATGGGGTGATACAAAAAAAAAAAGTCTGCTGTTTTGTTTTTGCATGTGTGAACAGGAAATAACTCTTGAGGATGACCAGTCTCTTTTTAAGGTGAGACAATGCATGCTAAAAATGCTTTCTTTTCTTTTTCTTTTTGTCGGTTTTAAGATTTGGGGCTTTTCGTGATTTTTTTTACAGGGTTTTTTTTTTTTTTTGTTAATGTTAAGAAATTTATTTATTTGTCTTTAGATTTAAGTTAAAATACTGGATTTTTAAATTAGTCTTTTTCTACTTCACTGAGCTATAAATCTCCACTTAAACTGCACAGATTTATTCATGTTAATATACTGAGGGTTTTGTACATGTTTGTTTATGCATAATTTGCCTGATCGTATGCAACTTTGCTGTATTTTCTAAACTAAGGAGTGATTAAAGAGATTCCCAAAATCATGTTTCTAAAAACTAATAAAAAAAATTTAAACAAGAATTTTGAACCTGACTTCATCCAAAGTTCATATATTTGTGCTAGAAATGAATGCAAATGTGCACATATTTAAGAAAATAATGCCTAATTTGCGTATTTAACGTCTTAAGTTTGGACTTTCAAAAAGGTTGCAATTCTTAATGCGACCAATCAACTAGGAGATACTAGGAGAAGTATCATAACTGATAGGTGTTGTTTGTACTCAGTTCACTTACAGCGCTCGTCACTGTCAGTTATTGAGATGGATGGCCAATCAAATTGAAGCAGGCGAGATTTACTTCAGAGTGCGAATTTCAGCGCCAAGCGTCCATCGTTCTTTAATAACGAAAAAGTAAAGTAAGGTAAGTTCTACTAGCGAAACATTTAGTCACAAATAATGTCATTTTGGATGAAAATTTGAGATACTGTAATTTTAATGGTTACTAAATGTGATATAAGGCAACAAAGTAGTGTTTTCGAGGTATTGTAATAATAATACATCTGCATATCTTAAAGTATTACGCTATTTGAAAGAAAAAAAAAAGCTTAAAACGACCAATTCTCAACTAGAATTTAGTTCCTAAAACAATATTTCGGTCACTGTTCTACTTAATCCATTTAATGGCACATTTTCACTGACAAAACATCAAACGGTCAAGTAGAAATTGTATGAGATGTTGAATTTGTGATTACATTCGCATCTACGAGTTAACTTTATACGTAAACAACCTTTATACACGACTGTTAGGAATGTTACATACTTCTATAGAAGAAGCTATGGCCATCAACGAACTTCAAGATAGTTACTGTAGCCTATTGCAATACAACATCCGTATTGTAAGTTATTTGTAACGTCTAAACTTTTTAATTTGAATATTTACTGTAACTTTGCCATGGCCGCATTTTTGAGTCTACTCTGTCAACACTCTATCAACAATAAAATAGCCTAATTGTGAATCCAAATATTAATACTGGACACTTTAAAGATAGTATTCACCAAAAATCTACATCTTAGTTACGTAAATATAGTTTACTAATCATTTTGTTTGGAGTTTTGATGAGATCTCGTTTAATTCTGTACAATTTTACAATAGTACACACTCGTGATGAGCACCAGATGGCGCTCTCTGATTAAAGACTTGAGATTATCAAAAATATATACGAGAGCACAATTAAACATAATTCTTGATGCTGTAGCTTTACAAAAAATGTTTAGATGTAAATTTCTCTCATAACAAAACTAATTAACTTCATTCATAACAAAAAAGAGAAAATCTTGATTACATGTGACTCCATTGAAGCTAATGCAGTCGATTCGCAGACACACTTGCTGATAAATGGCATTTCAATATAAAAACATCTCTCGTGGTTATTTCCAAAACGCTGCATTGTGTCGAAAAATACAAAACGATTTGTATTTGTTTTGTGTTGAAAACAAATACAAAATTGAGTATTTGCTCATTATAACCTGAGCAAATACTATTTTAATAATAAGAGCGACTAAAGTGTATTATTTGATAATAAAACAGCCCTTGTTTCCAGTCCCCATGACTTCTTTGTTTCAGCTGAACGTATTGAAGTCAATGTGCTGCTCATTAGAGTTTGAAAACACTTAAAGAGCCAGATGAGAATAGGCGAATTTGATGATGATGGTAATAATTAAGTACCGAGACACAGAAGGTGATGTGTGGTGATGACACTAAACTTTAAACATATGTTTTGTTTTTCCAATTATTTTGTTTTCCAGTTTACTTTCAGATCACTGGAATCTTCTTGCTGTTGAGTGTTTAGGGTTTGCTGCGGTTTGAACTGTTTTAATTTAGGCTAAGGCTTTCAACCAAATTAG
Organism: Danio choprae; assembly: GCA_903798125.1. Classification (NCBI taxonomy): domain Eukaryota; kingdom Metazoa; phylum Chordata; class Actinopteri; order Cypriniformes; family Danionidae; genus Danio; species Danio choprae. The sequence goes on from CAIGQW010000596.1 coordinate 2,325,308, forward strand.
TGATAGATAGATAGATAGATAGATAGATAGATAGATAGATAGATAGATTCTTTCAACTTGATTCTTTCAATTGATTTCAGAACGCGGAAACCATGAGTCACCATGGAAAAGATGCTTTCTTCTTCTGTTTAATGGTGAGTTACATACTTTATGCTTAGCTCGCCTAATTGTGCACATTATAAGTTTTGATCCTAAATTGTATGCATTTATATATCATATTTATGTATTTATTTATACTTGTTGTTTTTGTGAACATGAATTATACAGATGCTATTTACACATTACATGAAAGTTTAAGCTTTTTAATGGTCGGCTTTGCGTCCACATCTGTTAAAAGGTGAGATACTTTTTTATAATACAGTTACATAATAAATACATTTAATAGAAGGCTTAAAAAATAAGTTTTATTTAGAATTTATCAGATATATTAAGAAACACACATACGCTGCAAAAAAAATAAAGTTGGGTTCTGCACAATCGATTTGTGTTGGGACAACATTAAGGAATTAAGTTAACTTATTAGTTTTTACAAATTTAAGTGGATTGAACGTAAAACAATTAAGTTGTCCCCCCCAAAAAAACTGAAAAATTGTGTTGTTTTAGCTCATTTTTAATAAGTTTGACCAAACAACAAACATCACTTTTTTTTTGATTGTATAAAGCTCAGAGGTGAACTAAGCCTGAAACATAACTTGCTCCAGGGCAGGTTATGTTCTGAGCATAATTGAGTTGCTATGGCAACTTACATACCCCTAAAGTTACATCAGTTTTTGGAACCGAAAGCAGAGGTAATCCACTAACTTATCCTTAAAGATATCCATGTCAGTTAACTTGCTTTCTGCAACACCTTCTGGTCAGCTGTTTTATCCATAATCATCTTGTTTAAGTTGGACTGTCGCTTCATTAGACCAAGCTAGGTTTAGCTGATCTCTTCTTCACTCTAAAAACATTATTAGTGCTGCTTGTTCAAACTACTTGTTTAAAAGGAGCTGAAACAACACAGTTCTTGAACTTAATTGTTTTATAGTCAATACACTTTCATTTTTTACATTAAGGCATCTGTGTATAGGACAGCATGAATGAGTTGTGTGGAACCCGGCATTTTTCAGTGTTTGAAACAACAAATAAAAAAGTGAAATAGATGTACTTTATAATTATTTGCTTTAGTCTTTTACCCCCAATAAAAGTTCTTAAAAACCTGGTTCGTTCTCGCCTGGTGTTTGTTGGTCTTAACTGATTTAAACTGTTTTAACTAATCTCGCAACCAAGCCAAGTTAGTTTTAGCAAATTGTTCTTTCTTTATTAAAACTGAAAAGTGAAATGTAGAAGTCTTTGCTTAAAGGGCATTTACAAAAAATGACATTCGTTTTTAAGTGGTTTTCTCTGCTCATCTAAACTAGATTGAGTTGGTCTAATTGGTCTCTCAACTAAGTCAAGGCAGCTTTAGTCGTTGTTGTTGTTGTTGTTGTTGTTTTCTATGAAACAAAAATGACATTTTGAAGAATTCCTTCAAAGTAATTTCCAAAAATAGTAAAAAAAAAAAAAAAAAAAATGTTAATGATTTGCTAGTCTGAGCTTGTCTAAATAGGGTCAAGCTAGTCAAGCAAGATTTAGCTGTTTAGTTTATTAGTATCACCTGTATATCTTTATTATATCTTATTTATTATTTTATTTATTAATTGTTTATTTATATACTATTATATATATATATATACAGTATAAAAGTTTAAGGTTGTTTACATGTGTAGTATTTAAATCATAGCAAGAAAGCTCTCGTGAGCTGTGAATGTGTACTGACAGATACCAGTAAACACCTTCACACGTCTAAACACATCGATAATCCGCATGCATGAACACAATCTCACAGCGTTCCATACATGTGTCACAATATGACACTAAATTCCAGCTGTCGTGACTAATCATGTGCGGAGGGTTTTTTTACAATGAGACCGGAATTATGGGCTTGAATGGATCCAGATTTCCTCTTCACAGTGCTGTAAGAAAAGAAGTTACTCAAGAATAATCCTAAATGGCAGCCATAACCAAATGAGTTTAATTCCCAGATTCAAGCAGTGGCAGGAAAACATTTCTAGAAACCTGATTTCAGCATTTGGAAATAGCCTGTTTGATTTTACACATGCACATTTCTGAAAATGTACTAAGCAGCTAAAATTGGTTTATTATCTGTTGTCAATATGTTGCATTGTGTGAAGCGCAGAACAGCCATTCCAGAATTTAGCTGGACATTTTTCTCAGGCTAAGTTTGCACCAAATTATACTGCTTTACAGTGAAAATATACAGACAGCAGTCTTTTTCAAATTGATCACTGTTTTGAAGTGGAGAACCATCGGGCTCTACAATCCATATGAAGGAAACAAACAGACGGTTAAGTGTTTAATTTACTTTCTCAAGTGTTTACCTTTAATTCACCTTTTTTCCAAGTCCCCATGAGGCTTTGTGTGAATTTTAAACGTTACTTCTGTTCATTTGTAAACAATTAGTGAAATATTTTTAAAAGCCGGCTACATTGTGGTGTCATTATTCAACTCACTGTTCATCCATTCGATATTAAAATGCAACTTATTAACAAAATACTTTCAGCAAACTTTAAATAACCCCCAAAACTCTAAAATGAGCCTTTCTGGAGCAATATTAAATGTGTATAATTACTCTTACTGTAGAGAACTCAAAGAGAAAATAATCTTGAGGAACCAAACACGGTGACCACAGATATATTAGTGTACCAAGCACTCATTTTATGATAGATATGAATATACAAAGGCACATGTATATTGGTTATTTGTAGCGCAATCTTTTTAATTGAAGCGATTTGTTTCAGTTCTTTTGAATTGAAGTTCCCCAAACAAGACACTGTTTACTGTAAACTTGACTGCACCCATGGGTAGTGTTTAGGGAAAAATGTCAGACATCCCATAATTCTTCTCATTTTGACCTGAACATGAGTAAATAATACGTAAGTGTTCATTTTTATGTAAACTGTCCCCGGTCATATTAGCAATATTTTTTTCAGCTAAAAGCAGGACGTTGTCAAAATGTCATTTAAGGTAATGTAATTTAAGGTGAAACCATTCGCACAGAATTTTAAACCAAGAAACTCTTTGTTGGTAAACATGCAAAAACACAAGCAAAATCCTGTCATTTCTGTAGAAATCCATTCCACACTCAAAAAAAAGACTTTTGCTGCTTGTTGTAAAAGTGATTAGGTTAACTTTCACAACATGATGGAATTGTGTGGAACCCAGCATTTTTTAGAGTGCACGTTAGCAGCGACACAACAACCAACATAAGCTCATTGGGAATTTGTGCTTCAGCCTACAACTAAGTGAAACCACAAAAGAGTACTTCAACGTGTGTTTGACTGCAGTTTCGGGTAAAATGAACAGTACGGTGCAGTATGACGCCAACAACTTGTGTTCCTTTTCACATTAATGCTATTTACAGGGACATATTCTCAGTGAAGAAAGGGTTGTTTTCATTCAGGTCTTTGCACAAAAGCAAATAAATACCACAAAGCAACTTAACGATGTGCGTCGTTTTGAATGGAATAAGTTGCTTCATCGGTATATCTCCATATTGAAACTTTTTCTTTGTGGTCAGTCTGCTCAGAATAGCTCAATTTGAACACTGTTGTGCTTGTGTTGCTGAGCGCTCGAGTTTGATAAAGCACAGTTCCACAAAACAGATAAAAGCAATGTAAAATCAAGGTAAAGCTAATGATGAGGACAGTATTTGAATTTTGCATTGTATGTTTATTATACATTAAACAAACTTCTTTTCCACTATTTTCTCCTCCTCCTTCTCCCTCTTCCTCTGTGTTCTCCTCCTCCCTTATCATCTCCTCCTCTTTTTCTCCTCCCCTTACTCGTCTTCTTTCTCTTCTTTTCCACAATTTTTTCCTCCTCGTCCCTCATTTCCTTCTCCTCCTTTATCATCTCCGTTTATGTTTTTTACTTCTCCCCCTTCTTGTCTTCTTTTCCACTATGTTTATCTCCTCCTCCCTCATTTCCTCCTCCTTCTTCCTCATTTCCTTCTCCTCCTTCTCCTTTATCATCTCCTCTTTCATATTTTTATTTCTCCTCCCCCTTCTTGTCTTCTTTCTCTCTTTTTCCACTATTTCCTCCTCCTCCTCCTCCTCCCTCATTTCCTCCTCCTTCACGCTCTCTTCTCTCATCATCTCCTGCTCATCATCTGTTAAAAGAAAAATGATTGCAGTTTACACATTCAGAGGATGTTAAAGTCTGGGTGAGGGAAAAATATTACAATTTTAATAATACAAAATTATTGACAATATATATATATATATATATATATATATATATTGTCAATAATTTGATCATTTACCATCAGTGCCTTGTTCTGCTGAAATGGGGAGCATTTTTTGCTCCTCCTCCATGTTTCCTTCCTGATTTTTCTCTTCCTTCTCCGCCTTCTCTTTTATCAACTCCTCGTCTTTAATTTTTTTACTTCTCCCGTTTCTTGTCTTCTTTTCCACTATTTTTTTCTCCTCCTCCCCCCTCATTTCCTCCTCCTTCTCCTTCTTTATTATCTCCTCTTTTATTTTTTATTTCTCCTCCTCCTTGTCTTCTTTCTCTTGTTTTCCACTATTTTTATCTCCTCCTTCTTCCTCATTTACTTCTCCTCTTCCTCCTCCTCACTCTCTTCTTTCGTCATCTCCTGCTCATCATCTGTTAAATGAGAAATGATTGCAGTTTAAAGATTCAGAGGATGTGAGGAAATATATATAGACGTATATGATCATTTACCATCAGTGCCTTATTCTGTTGAAATGGGGAGCATTGTTTGCTCCTCCTCCATGTTTCCTTCCTGATTTTCCTCCTCCTCTATCATCTTCTGCTCTTCCTCTTTATTCTCCCTCTCCTCCTCCTCCATCATCATCCTCTCGTCTTTATTCTATTCCTCCTCCATCATCCTCGTTTCCTATTTATTCTCGTCCTTCTACATCATCATCCTCTCCTCTTTATTCTCCACCTCCTCCATCATCCTCTTTTCTTCTTTATTCTCCTTCTCCTCCTCCATCATCCTCTTGTGCATTTTTCTCCTCCTCCTCCTCCTCCTCCTCCACATCTGTTAAGTGAGAAATGATTGCAGTTTACACAGTCATTTTCAAGGAGACGTGAAATTCTAGGTAAGGGGAAGTAAAAATTCAACTTATTTATAGCACTATGGTGTAAACTATGTAGAAGTAAATCTGATTATTTACCATCAGAGGATGCGTCCGCTGAATCCCTCAGAGGGAGGCAGAACAGTGCTTTGAGAAAAGAAGCAAACCGGCTCCTTTTCTTCTTCTTCTCCACGTCCTCCTCATCTTTCTTCTTCTTCCTTTCCTCTTTCTCCTTCTTTTTCTCCTCTTTCATCTTCTCCTCCTCCTCCTCCTGTTTCTTTTTCTCCTCCTTCACCTTCCTTTTCTCCTTCTTCCCCTTCCATTTCTCCTCTCCCTCTTTCTCCAGATCTGTTTAAAGAGAAATGATTGCAGTTGACACACCTTTGCACATTTAAGAAGAAATATTTTTTGATAACATTCGCCATGGTTTTACCATGGTTTACCATACGACATGTATGGTGCATAGCATTAATGAGTACACCCCATTATGAAAATGAACATTTTTAGCAATTTCTTAGTGAATATAAATAATATAGTTTAGTGCATTTTAACAAAACAGTGTTATTAAAGTAATATTCATTAACATCTTTAGGAATATAAAGCTAATACATTTAAATGCAATACATGCATACAAAATATTGCAAAATACGAAAATAAAACATCATCACCACAAATTCACCATGGTTTCGCTACACTAACCATGATTTTGACATTTAATTAAATTTTTTTAAGAGTTTAAGAAAGTCAAACAGATGCGTTACAACTAGAGTGTGAGTAAATGACACAATTTTCTATTTGATTTGAACTATTGCTTTAAGATTAGTCGATTACAGGCCTGTCTGAACAAAAAGGGACGCTTAATCTCGAATCGATAAAAGAATATTCATATCGCAATGTAAATTTGACTGACCGTTTATCTCCACAACCGTCTCCTCCATCCTCAGTTCTTCCTCCATCAAAACATCTGCTACTGCGATAATCGTCAACCAAAATAACCCCAACCCTTCAAGTCCACTACTGCAAACCCACAAAAGGCTTCTCGGGGTAGCATGTCATAATGTACTCCCTGAAGTGCTGCTGTAACTATGGTAACACGACATAACAAATGTCCCTTAAATGAGTGAGGATAAATGCAAAGTATATGAAAGCAAAGATCAGATCGTCAGCTAAATAAATCCATATTAGGGGAATAAAAGCTTTGAGTGTTATTTTTAAAAACCGTTATATTGAGATTGACAAACATGTAAACAAAAGACTCCACAATTGAACTGAAACCACAAAACTGACTTTTTGATTTACAGTAATGAGATTCATCCGGGAAGAGAGTGAATAATGGATCAAGAAAAAGTACATCATATTTAAACGAGTCTGCAGCATACTGCACATACTCCGTTTGAAAAATCATAAATTCATAGTTGATCATATTTGGCATGCTATATTTGAAATATTGCAATAAATCTGGATATTAAAAATGTCATGTAGTAGAACATTCACTTATTTTAACCTTGATTTAGCGACTGTTATGTGCCATATGCAATTTTAATCCAGTTTTGAATAGTATATGCACAACCGTTTATAAAGAATAGGGTTAGTAATATTCCAGGAAGTCTTAATATGCTCACCGAGGCTGCAATTGATTCATCATAAATACAGTAAATATAGTAATATTCTGAAATAGTATTTATTCGTAAAATGCTATTTATTCCTGTGATGCAAATTATTCCTCCAGTCTTCAGGTGCACATTTAGTAGATTCTGGGATAGATGGATGGATGGATGGATGTATGGATGGATGGATGGATGGATGGATGGATGGATAGATAGATAGATAAGAATTGAGTATTTAAATCGCAATTACATACAATATGAGAGCAATAATTGTCTTACCTTTTTTCCAGAGTGGGTGAATATTAAAGAAACACATTACCATATCACCTCTATCAGGATAAAATGGAGAGAAAGCATGAAAATCAAATATGTGAAAGGATATGTGCTTTATCCTCTGAAAATAGGAATGGGTTTGGGTCAGTGGTTTGCTGCTGATCTGATATGACCCGCTTTGTCATGGAGGTGTACAAGAAGGACGTGAAACGTGCAACAAAAAGTACCCTATGTAAATTATTTGACATTTGCAAAAATGTAGACAGCGCCCTCTATTGGATTTGACACATGCGCATATTTCCTGGATTGACAAAATAGCAAATTCTTCAAATGTACATTTCAGAAAAAAAAGGAATGTAGTGAAACTAGTGAGTTGTTGGTGGAATAGTGCCAAGTTTTTGAACTGTCAATACCTAATATTACTAGGGCTTCACATATGTGTCTTGAACAAAGCGGATTAAAATGCAAATTTGCAAGGCCAACATGAATAGATTCCATTTAATTGTCTTAATAAATAAATAGCTGAACAGCTGTATATGTGACCACAAAATCCAGTTGTGATCATATATATATATACGTGTGTGTGTGTGTGTATTTTTGTTTCAATTTAATGTAAAAATCCAAGTGTATCAGCAAATTTTCATGATCGAAATCCATTTCAATCACATTAATTTAACGTTTCAAATACAACGCAGACATCTCGACAGATTTAGAAAATATTCATAGTACTCAAAATGAATGAATTTGAACTTGTTTGATGCAGTTGTATTTGAAATGTGACACATACTCTGATATTTCAGACTCATCCAAACACTCAAGCTCAATTATATAAGAACTTTAACTCAACTCAGACACAACAAGGTGAAAACACTACAATAATTTCAAAAGGAATCCACGTGACTTGTAATTTTTGGGTGAGAATGAAAGATTTCCATTGACTCAACATTCAGACTAACACTAAACTGCTTGTTTTGAGAGCAACTTCTGCTTGAGCTGAGCTTGAGGCACTGCTACAGTATTGACAGCATATTTATCCATTTATTTTTGCGAAACGTCACCAATGCCATTGTAGGCTATGAACCATTTCGGAGCGTTTCTTAGAAGACACTGCAGGTCAGGTCAGTGGAAAAAAGTATTTCGAAGTGACTCACGTCTGCTGTTGTTGTTCTTACTGTAAACAACTTTAAGTTCTAGCACAAAAAATGGTGGAAATTCAGGACACCTTCTGTTATTAGAAATAACTGCAAATACTTGTCACTAGGGGTAGTTTAAGTTTGTTTAGAAATGACCTTTTCCTTCCAGAGAGCTCTTGAAGTTTATTATCCCAAAAAAGCGGACCCTCAATGTGTAAGTTGAAACTTCTGAGTTTGTTTGCAAGTATCTTTGTGTATAATACTCACACAGTAGAGTTTTAGCAGTCTAGTCAGTAATTATACAGTAAGCAAGGGCTAAGAATGAACTTGTAGGAACAAGTATGGCGTTTGTTTTGTCGCCTCGAGGTGGAGATGAGTGTTACACCTTAGATCTGACATTTTATTAGTATTAATGAATAAGTCACACATACATACAATTGAATGATCTGGCTGCAAACCATGTTTTTTTTATTTTTGCATATTTTATTAATTTAGTGATGTAAGCTATAATTCCTATTGTTTTGTTTTTACACCGTTGATGTGTGTTGGGGGCAACATGAAGCAATTAAATGAACATATCGGTTTTCACAAATTAAAGTGGATTGAACATAAAGAAATTAAGTTGTCCTCCTCAAAAAGCGCAATAATTGTGTTGTTTTGGCTCATTTTGTATAAATAGTATGCAGCAAACGTCATTTTTTTGAGTCTCCCATGGCTTAATGTATCATAAAATGAATGTTATTGGGCTTTTAGATGCAGGGGCAAAACAAAAAGTTGTATTAGTCACAAGGGTACATTTTGTGTATATTATTATGTTGTAAATGTAGGCTATATCAAGGGACATTTTTAAATTAATATTAATGTGGATTGCTAAGCCTTAGCCCGTCCCATCCTAACAGACTATATCAAATGAAATCACAGTATTACACTGCATGTATAGAGTATTAAAATGTCAGATTATGTATAAATATTGGATTCAAAAATGTACAAGTATTAGTTTTGTGGTCGTTATATTTTATAGCACAATTGGTATTAACTCTTTACACAATTGTGTTCACATGTCAACTCTTTAAGTCCGTTTTCATTAAAAGAAATCGATAAAAAAAAATATATTTAAAAATGAAAAAAAAAACTGATGTTGTTAGTATGACAAAAGATCAATTGCTCATGGATGTGTGTAAATTAAAGCTAATCACTGAACATCTTTAAGCGTACTGAAATATCTTCACTTTAATGACGAATATGCAAATGTTAATAAATTTAGGTTCTGGTCAGCTAATTTTAATATGCAAATTGTTCTTCACAAAACTATTATTAGCCTCTATCTGTTCCTTGTATTAAAGCTACATAAACAGCGTGCTTTTAAGTTCGACGTAGTCAACAAATCCCTAATTCTCTGAACACATCGCCGAGTGTCTTTTACAAACATCAAGTTTGCAGAAGTGTTGTACAGTGTGCGCGCGCGTTTGCGCGTGCGTGTATGAGCGCGCTCCGCCTCGCTACAGCTGCACCACACGCGCACACACGAGCCTACGTCAGCCTAAGTCAGTAGAAGTCACTACGCTATGGAACTAGACACCTTCATTTTATCAATGACACGGGTAGGACGACAACATAAGAACCGTATTCCCACTAGGCCTATACGATATGTTATGATGACAGCGGAGTAAGCAAACAGACGGAAGAAGCTGTTAAACTGTCGGAGAACAAGCGTTGAAACGCCCGAGGTAAAGCTGATCTCATTTGCTCATTAATATTAAGCGCGACGTGTAAAGTTTTGTTAATGAATAGCCTGCCTGCAGTTTGTTGTTGTACTTTTTTCACTTTAACAGTGTACTAAGAGCACAATAGGATTAAAATTTTATCCTTACTGTATATATGTATATGTTATTGGAAACAG
>CAIGQW010000596.1:2355364-2380823 GCA_903798125.1 Danio choprae
AATTCAATCAAATTCAATTCGTATTTAATTTTTAAGGTGAAGTTTTGCCAACACATACATACACAAACATGTGTTCACCTCATTAAATCAATAATATACATTTTATTATCGTCAATAATTATACTTAAACACATAAACCTTTATTTTTATCATATTTCTTTTTATTGCAGAATAAACAATACAAGATGACAATATATAATGGCAATAATGATCTCTCTAGATCTAACAAATTACTGCATGTTTCATTCAATATTTGCCTCATTTGCATATCTAAACATAGCATTTTATACAGATTTTTGATACACTTCTTCATACAATCATTACAGCGGTAACTGTTTTTGCACTGTTCGCTTGCAGTGTCTTACCTTAAATAAGTAATACAACTAAATCTGTCTTTAAACTTGTCTACGCTCATCTAACAAGAACAAAAAACATTTATTACAAAACCCAAAGTCTAAATCAAAACAAGTTTTATGCCACAGCTTCACTTACTAAGTTTGGATGCAGCAAATTTGTTTTATTATTCACACTCAAGAAAGTAAAACTACATTACAGCCCGAGGCAGCGCAACTTCACTTGTTAGGAATCATCCTGAAATATTCTTGTTTCTTGACATAAATTGGACGAGTTGTTTTATTCCAATGAATGTCTGCAGGGAACAAAATAAGATATTGAGCGTGGAGAACAAATCTAAAGTGGAAAAAAAAGTGTATGCGCTCTGCACAAATAAACTGTATCAATCACTGCTTGAACTGTACAATTACAACAACAGGTCCAAAGCACGAGCCGTTGGCCGACCCATGCTGAAAACACATCAGAATTGACATCAAAACTGACATCAAAAAACAAAACAAAAATCAATTACCGCTGCTTTGATGTAAATTGGTCATCAAACATATTGTCCTGCGTACTGAACCAATTTCAGTGTGGAATTAACTTTCTATTTTCCCCCGATTACCACTTAAATTGCTGCGCAGATTGAATTTCAAATGAGAAACGTGTCGAGAAACATGGCTAAGTCGCCACATGCGCTGAAACCCTGCAACCGTTGACATCCGGTAGTAGAAAAGCAAATATGGAAGTCAATGATTACAGGTTACCAGCTTGATTCCAAATATTTTCGCTTGTGTTCAACCAAAGAAAGGAACTCATAAAGGTTTGGAAAAATTAAAGGATGAATAAATAATTATGGGGGCAGCACGGTGGCGCAGTGGGTAGCACGATCGCCTCACAGCAAGAAGGTCGCTGGTTCGAGCCTCGGCTGAGTCAGTTGGCGTTTCTGTGTGGAGTTTGCATGCTCCTCCCGTGTTGGCGTGGCTTTCCTCCGGGTGCTCCGGTTGCCCCCACAAGTCCAAAGACACGCGCTATAGGTCAATTGGGTAAGCTAAATTGTCCCTAGTGTATGAGTGTGAATGAGTGTGTGTATGGATGTTTCCCATATGCTGGATAAGTTGGCGGTTCATTCCGCTGTGGCGACCCCAGATTAATAAAGGGACTAAACCGAAAAGAAAATGAATGAATGAAGAAATAATTATGCAATTTACATTTTATCCTCTGTAAGTGTCTTTCTATTGAAGCAGGTGTAAGATTTGACAAATATCAGATCTTTTATGGACAATACAAACAGGATACGCAGGAAAAGCTCATTCCTTCGTTCACATTAGTCTCTCCTGCACTCCCTTCCCTTCACCCGTTCTCCCCCTAACCCAACTCACACAGAATGGTCATCTCAAAGTATAAATGCCCTGCATCGACGCAAATGACCTTTTCCATCATGTTTGATATCGTTTGAAATGTCTCAGGGCGACTTTAGGTATCTTTGGTCCACTGAGGAAGAGGTGTTGTTTGTCACGGCCCTCTACCCAAATTACCTCCTGATTGTTGGTTCAGACACCCTTACTTGAAGAATGTTTTACTATGGCTTGACTGTTTAAGGAAAAGTGTCAAGAACTTCGGGCCGATTCTGCAACCAGATCAGCCCGTAGTGTGGAGCTCTCATGCTCTATACTATGTATATTTTCAAGTCAGGTATACATCTTTTGATCTTACATTTGTCTTTGAGATTTGATGTCTGCTATTGATTGTTTATGAATTGACGGAATAATTGGCATAATACATATTTACCTGACTGTTCAATTGTTATGTTTCAACTCTGCTTACTCTGTAATTATTCATTTTAGTACATTACGCTCATTCCTTGTTTCTGCACTTCCTGCGTCAGGCACACAAACTGTATTTTAGGGATCCGACTGACTCTTGATATTGATTCAAGTGTACTTAGGTGGAAAAGGGTGTTGTTGCATGACTAACCTAGATAGGGGGCCTGACCCTTGTTTGAAAGTAATGTTTTTCTACATTAAGTGTACATGGGAAACAATGAGCTTGGCTAAACCAAAATTATTATAGTACAACTATAGTCGGTGATATTTATAATAATGGCCTTGACCTCTGATTACAAATAATTTGACCTTTACCTCAAGGGTGTACGTCTAAGGGGACTGATCAAAAATACTTTACAACGAGCAAGCACAGAAGCGGCCATCTAAAAGTATTTTGAATTACCTCTGTTTCATAATCAAGACTGACGAGAGTGACCGTGAGGGACGCCACCGGCCGAGGCGATTCCTCTGAGCGACACCAGCAGCCGAACAAATGTACAAACGTAATAGTTACGAGCAAAGACAAAAGGCTCAAACATTCATCTAAATTATATATTGATATAACCTTATGAATGTTTTGTGATTGGAGTCAGATAAAACGAAAGATAAATATATTCATATTTATCTTAAACCCCCTCATATTAAAATGGAAGTCAGATATGAGTTCAATTTAAACTAAAACAACACTGTGCACTGGAAAGGCCGAACATGCAGTGAACCTTCATCCACCGGGAGACACAGTCGATGGGCCAACTGGGTGGACCTTACATAGGGTAAGGGCTATGTGGGTTATAAATGTTTTCTTTTGTGTTCAACTGAAGAAAGAAACTCTTAAATGTTTAAAAGAATTAAAAGATGATGACAGAATTTTCACTATCCACTTTAAGTGTCTTTCTATGGAAGTATTTTTACTTACTATATTACTATACTATATTTTTATTATTAATAGAAACAAGTCTCTTAGTTTAGACTACTAATCACACCTCATGCAACTATAATGAATTTTGTGCATAGCAATAGGGAGGTTTAACCAAAAAAAACTTTACTCACTGTCAATTGATTCTAAACTTGTACACTTTTGGGAGTCTGCTGAACACAAAACAAGACATTCAAAAATGTTTGAAAAAAGCAGCCATGTGGATATAGGAGAAAAAAAAAACATGTCAATTGCTGTTTTTTTTCAGCATTCTGAGCTACATATTTATTTGTGTTCAACAGAACACATGTACCATTTACACAGATCTTTCTCCATTTGGTGGACAACATTAGTACAATGCCTTGTACGAACATTCAAACATTTTGACGTACTGAATATTTTTCCCTGTTCCCCTTGTGAATGAATCGCTGTATGGCGCTTATTTTTAACCAATTATTATTCTGTCTCTTTAGCTTCAGATTTTGGGTTTGTGCCCAACAGACAGCTGCTGGATTTCCAATAGCATGCCAACATTCATATGTGAGTGCTTTCCATTGTTTTGTGTCATTTATATCGCGTTCATCCTTTCTATTCTGCATTAATAATCTCATACGTGTCATTTACACATTACACGTTATTACATATGAACTTATTATTTCACCAACTGAAGTCATTCACGAGGGATCAGCAAATTGGCATTTTATTGAAAATACATGTTTCACTCTACATTATTGTGAAATTACAAAAACACACTTCAACATCTGCTTGACTGCAGCTTCGAGGTCAAATGAATACTACGAATCAATATAACGGCAACAACTTTTGTTCCTTTTCATTCATTCATTTTCATTTCGACTTAGTCCCTTTATTAATCTGGGGTCGCCACAGCGGAATGAACCGCCAACTTATCCGGCATACGTTTTACGCAGCGGATGCCCTTCCAGCCGCAACCCATCTCTGGGAAACATCCATACACACCCGTTCACACTTATACACTACGGACAATTTAGCTTACCCGATTCACCTGTACCGCGTGTCTTTGGACCTGTGGGGGAAACCGGAGCACCCCGAGGAAACCCACGCCAACACGGGGAGAACATGCAAACTCCACACAGAAACGCCAACTGACCCAGCCGAGGCTCGAACCAGCGACCTTCTTGCTGCGAGGCGAACGTGTTATCCACTGCGCCACCGTGAGGCCCAACTTTTGTTCCCTTTTACACTAATTATATTTACAGGGACATGTTATCACATGATTCCTTTCATTCATTTCTTTGCACACAAATAACCACAGCAAAACTATTTAAGCTTCTTGTGGACGTGTACAAGAAGGACGTGTATCTGAACCAAACAACAAAACATACCCTAAGTAAAGTATTCACAAAATCAAATATCAAATTCACAAAAATGGAGACAGCGCCCTCTAGTGGATCTGTCATCTGAAATGTGCAATAAAACGTAGATGGAGCAACGTATTTACATTTTGTAAAAAAAAAAAAAAAAAAAAAAAAAAAAAAAAAGGACGCTGTGCTTCCAATAAACCTACTTAGTTTATTTTATACCTCATTGAAATGCTAACAGATTTTATTCTTTTACCTGTGATATAATGTACTGTAATTTACATAGCTAACCTATTTCAAAATACTAATTAAGTCAATAAGCATACAGAAAGTCTTATACAAATTATTACACAAGCCAAGCTTAATATACAGATCACTTTGATGGCTCAGTTCACTAAACTGTTCCCTAAAACTCAAGACCAAACAGATGGCCGCTGTTTAAATAGATTCGCTTCTGTGCATAATAAACAGAAAGATTGAGGAGTTTGTGAAATTAATGGAATCTTTTCAAACGCATTCTTTTGTTCCAGTGAAAAGCGGCGATGGTGAAATGCAGTCAGATCCCATTATTGTCTGGTACAGATCAATGCATAATGCAAATGAATAGCAGGATTTCTAGTCAATTTGTTTTGGCAGAGAACATTGGCTGTTGGACGTCTGGCGATGGAGAGACGAGCTGGATGCGCAAACGCACACCTGTAATATTCAGAAAGCCCGAGAGACGCTGATGTGCGTGCGTGGGAAGGTTTGTTTCACGGTCAGAGACACGGCAGACTGAAAAGCTTCAAACGATTTAAGCGACGCAAAACCGTCAGCCTGTGACTCCTCTGATATTCTCATGAAAGATTATGCTAAATCATGTTGCTTTTAATTATGAAACCACTAACTTTCCATTTCTCCCTAATGAGCTGACTAAATGTCATTCACTCTGTGTGTTCAGATTCAGGGTCATCTTGGTAGAAGATGCCTTTTTATTGTAATAGTGCATAATGACTACAACTACCAACTTTTGCGGAAGATCTTGCAACTTCAGGATAAACCCTGGTAAAAACTGATTGTGATTTCATCGGCTGCGGCACCGATTAAAGTCGCACAAATTGTCTAACCACAATCCATTGCTTTGTCAGGTGACAGACAATTCTTGCAGCGACGCATAAAGTCGAAAAAAGCCCTTTGTTTGTGTTGGCCACGTGCTTTTCCTTTGCCCTACCTGCTCATATTCACATGCCATACCTCCTTCATTGACTAATCAGGTTCACCTGTGCCTTGTGTTTTCTGCTCCCTTCATATAGACTGTATGCGAAATCACCCCCTATACCCTTAAATAGTGAACTATTTGAGGAAGCAGCCGTTTTTAGTGGTGTCCCAAACCACAATGGACGTTATGAAGTGCACTCAATCAATCCCACAATGCAAAGCAATAACGACTGTACAACCCATGTACATACCCTCAACAGCTAGAAAAGTATGCGCCGAATGAGCGTGTGACAGAAATCAAAAGTCTTTGTTTCATTACTAACAGACCGCTCCATAACAACTATCACATGGTCTGCCCAAGAAGTTATCATCCAGCAAAGCAAAAACAAGTGCTTGAATTCACTCTCTCGTTTCATTCACTCCTTCAATTGGACTATATTAGTGGACTAATGTAGGGAATAGTCAATGAGGGTATAGGCGGCGAAATAGTGTTCATTTGCCTCTTGTCTTTGCAGTTTCGTCACACTTTCTCTTTGTGTGCTTTTCTAGCTTGCATCTTGTTAGAGCTTGCTATCAGAATAAAACTATTCAGTCTAGTTTGAGGTATTTTCTCTTGTTCAATTCTATTTTTGCTTTTGTGTTTAGACCAATTCTACTTCACGTCTTTGTTTGGTTTTGTTTAGTCAGTCAGTCAATCAGTCAGTCAGTTAGTTAGTTTGTTAGTTAGTTCAGTACGTTGATACCTTTTTGATTTTGCCCTTATTTTTCGAGTTTCAGCAAGGATCGTACATAAATAAAGGTTAATAAATACTGTATTTATTTTGTTTGTAGTTCTAGTCTTTTATTTCAAATCTACATATTGCCTTTTTGCGTTCATTAGTCCCAGTCTAGCCCTAGTCTTTTGTTGGCTTTTCATTTTCAGTTATTTTGCTTTTTTTTTGGTCTTGTGCTTTGTGATTTTGCTTTCTTTCTAGTTACAGTACAGCTTCTCGCTTTGTCCTTTTGGTTTTTATTTATTTATTTATTGAGTCTTGACTTTTCCCTTCAAGGAAACATTTATCTTTATTTTTGCTTTTGCTTGCCCTTTTTGTTCAGTTTTTCTTGTCTCTCCAGCTTTTTGGTCTTTTCTGTTTCTGTTTGTTTCCTCCTAAATCCCGAGCCTCTGTTGGTCACTGATCCTCCTGACCTGTCGTTCCATCAGTTTGCCACCCCTGAGGTTCCTCCAGCTACATCCAGACTGCTTGGCCTGAAGCTTGGACTTCCTCCTTTCCTGACCAGCCTGTTCTCGATACGTCCAACCACAAGTTACTCCCGAATACATCAGCCTCAAGTCTCATGTTCTCCCAACCCTGACCGTCCTGTTTTTCTGCCATCGCCTTGGCCTATGGTGTGGACTGTCCTCCTGCCTAGCATTGTGTTTTAACCCCTGTCAGATCTGCATTTGGGTCCTCCTTAACCAAACTTGACAGTCTTACGTTTGTATGGTGCCTGTTGTTGTTATTATATGTGAGTCTTGTGTTGTATTTGGTACAAATAAAGTAATCAAACCTAAAGTTAAGTAAAACGCACGATCACATATTTAATTGTCTTTGTGCCTTACTTTTTTGTTGTCGGTAATCTTTTCTGTTACTTTTTTCCACAGCAGTCAATTTTTATTATTATTCAGAGTCAAGAAAGTAAAACTAGATTAAAGCCCGAGGCATCCCAACTGAGCTTGTTATGAATCATCATGAAATATTCTGGATTCTTGACATACATTGGATGACTTGTTTTATTCCATTGAATGTCTGCAGGGAAGAAAACCAAAAGGGTGCTGTAAGATATTGAACGTGGATGAAATCTGAAGAGGAAAATATGCATGCGGTCTGCAGAAATAAATACTGCATCAAGGTGAACGTTGATCTGTTGAATAAAATGTCAATGCAAAAATGTCAAATTAAACTAATGTAAATATTTCATGTTTTTCATAATATATGCAATGTGGGTCTTTCTACTGAATTGGTGCAAACTGCTGTCCCACATTTCAAATACTATAATAAAGTTTTGATGTTTACTAAGATTGAAGCCCACAGTAATATTTTAAACATTTTTTAATATTGTTTAATTATCTTCATCAGAAAATAATTAAATAGGGCCGATTTTGCTATGGAGGCAATCTTACTCCATCATGTTAGATTAACATTAATTCACTTCATAAAATATATGGCTTCATAAAATAACTCGCGTTGTTCTCGTGTCACAGGAAAATGTAACTATTTAAAGTTTTGGCAAATTAGTGGCTTATTTATATACATTTTAATAATGTTTTTCATATGAAAAAAAAAATACACACAACCCCACCATAAAATCTCATTTAAGTACAGTATAAGTAGATGGCGGTTCATTCCGCTGTGGCGACGCTGATTAATAAAGGGACTAAGCCGAAAAGAAAATGAATGAATGAACGAATAAGTAGATTGTACGAAAACATCAAATAACAATTTGCATAAAAATAAACATTAAAAAAATCACAAGTTGTCAATAGAATAACAATAGCAACAAATCGACAGCACCATAATTTCCGCCAGCGAGGATAAATCTGCTCATGGATGTCTATTTAACACTGCACATGGCCTATTATCACAGGTTGCAGTATCAATCAGACCAGACAACAACAACAGCCTCACGATTCATTCAAAAGTTAATGAAACATTACTGATGCGTCCCTGAAGATAGTGAAGCAAAAACAATATTAATAAGACGGAGGGGGACGTCGATACGTGCCTCTATTTGTGGTCAGTGAACATAATGGCGTATTAATGATGACTGAAGAAATATGGAGGAGACGAGGTGAGATTCTCATTGATTGCCGCTATCGGACACATTATTAGTTTAATTGGAAACGAGACGCCGTCAGTCTTACGTGTACAATCCCAGCATGGCTAACAGTCCCTGAAATCTCATCGCATGTGGGACAAATCAGACATCTGGCCGACAAAACCAATGGTGGAAGGAGAAACAAATGACTTTTATGATGAACAAATGACCATAAGCGAATGCATTCATTACTGCCAGAGACTCGCACACGAGAAGACAAATGACTTTTGGTTCAACTGATAGACCTTGTAATTATAAAAGAAACGTATTATTTATTTATATTATTATTATTTATGAGCTACTTCAAGGTCATTTGCTGCAATGAACTACCACACATAATCTGTGCAAAGTTGTTAGCATACGAGATAATTGAGTTGCATCTAAACGCAAGCGAAATAGTGATATTTACGCAATTATCAAATAACAGAATCACAGTGATTGAATTAAATAAATATATGAGCTGCATGTTTTCAAAGTGAAGTGCAGTGTTCTTTTACACACGAGCAGCTCATGATCAAGTATTTATGTTGTTTTTTTGATTCTGGATCACAGTCAATAGCTCTCCGTATGAACTCTCAGCACCTGCTCTGAGTTTATACCGCCCACTGAGTAACGCAACATGTGCCAAACAGCTTTCTCATTTTGTAATGAGAAGCACTTATAAACCAGCTAGTCTCAACAAAAAAGCTTACATTCTCTCAAATGAAATGCAATTGCTATGATCATTTTATAGATTAATAATAATAATAATAATAATAATAATAATAATAGGCTGCTAAATTATGAATCCGCACAAAAAACATTGCAAATATGTGAGTGATCGAATTAATGAATGAATGAGCAAGTGAATTAATGATTAAATAAATGAATGAGGGAGTGAGTGAGTGAGTGAGTGAGTGGGTGAATATGTCCGTGAATCAATGAATTAGCAAGTCAGTATAGTATCTGTATAGTATAGTGAGTGAGCAAATGATACTTGAGTCAGCAAGTAGGTGAATGTGTGAGTGAATAATAATTGAGCCAGCAAGTGAGTGAATGAATGCACAAGAGGGTGAGTGAGTTAACATATGAGTGAGTGCATGAGTGGTTAAATGAGTGAGTGAATAAAGGAGTGAGTCTGTGAATAAGTGGGTGAGTTGGTGAATGAGTGTGAGTGAATTAATGAACTAGACATTATTATAGCATTGCATGACTGAATTAGCAAGTGAGCAAACGATGACTGAGAGAGGGAATGAGTGAGTGAATGAATGAATGAGTGAATGCATTAGAAGGTGAGAGAGTTAATATATGAGTGTATGCATGAGTGGTTGGTTAAATGAGTAACTAAATTACAGAGTCTGTGAATTAATAAGTCAGTGAGTGGGTGGGTGAATGAATGTGAGTGAATCAATGAACTACACAGTATCATAGTATTAAAAAGCCCCTATTATGCATTATAAAAGGTCATATTTTGGCTTCAGGGGTCTCCAACAACAGGCTGATATGCTTGCAAGATCAAAAAACACTTTCATTGTCTTATAATATGCATTTACTTTTACCTAATTATCCCAACGACTCCCATATGATTTGTTCAGCGATTCATTTGATCCCAAACCCCTCCTTTGCGTGAGGCCAATCTGCGCTGATTGGTCCTATGACGCAGTCTTTTGTGATTGGTCGACTGCAGTGAAGTACCGCAGAGTATGTGAGGCCAATGCAGAAGTGCATTAAAGCAATGCAGTTAAACACTAGCATATTGCTCTACTCTTAACCACAACCCCATGTAATAACAGCGACACACATTCAGTATTAAACCACACAGTGGCAAAAGTTGAACTATTTTGAAAATTTATCACGCCACTCGTGTGAGAAACAGCTGATGGTGGCTATAACAAAAAACTGCAGGAAATCTGTAAAGGAAGAAGCACGCGTCGCATTTTAAACGTGGTTTTGGATGCAATATGTGAATAGCCCATACAGATTTAACCTGGGAGATAAATCTGTAAAAGCACTGATCTATAACAGGTATGTGATTACAAGCCGCACGGAGCGATTACAAGCTACAACACACAATTAATCACATATTTTGCAAACTAAACAAAATGAGGCAACCATTTTAATCCCACTTCACGTTGTGTAGGAAGGAAAAACACTTACAGGACCTGGAAGAAAAAGAAACTGGTCCATACAAACTGTGTAACAGTTACTGACAAAGCCCCATACATTAGTAGTCTTTGCTGATCATTCCTTTAATAACAAACGGCCAGCGAATCCTACGCTGCAGGGTCTGTTATTGTATCAATCACCAGAAAATGACATGAACAAACAAAGCATACTGTGGTGTTGTTGTGAAAATGAACTTTAACCCTTTATTCCCCACAGCCGCATGTCTGGCCATCTCTCAGTGATAGTAATCTTCGCGTCATGATCAATCTCATGATCCCTCACACTCCGCTAGTGTCTGAAGGGAAGGGCGTTCACGTTTTACCGGATCCGGTAGTTCATATTTGGTATCGTTTCATGTCGACGTCGATATGAACAGGCAAAAGATCCGGACAAACTACGAATCATTTAAACGAGTCTTTAAACGAATCTTTTATAATAAAAAAAAAAAATCAACATTTTTAAACAAGCATTTTCAGATTTAACCCTCAGCTGGATGTTGCGAGCGAGTGAGTGAGCGAGTGAATGATAATTGAGCCAGCAAGTGATTGAATAAACGAGTGAGCACACGAGAGGATGATTTAATTTATGAGTAAATGGATGAGTGGTTGAATGACTGAGTAAATAAATGAGTGAATCTGTGAATGAATAAGTGAGTGATTGAGTGGATGAATGAGGTTGAGTTAATTAATTAACTACAAACTCTTATAGTACTGAATAACTAAATGAGCAAGTGAGCAAATGATGACTGAGTGAAGTCAACGAATGAGTGAATGCGCGAGAGGTTGAGTGAGATAAAACATGAGTGAATGCATGAGTGGTTGAATGAGTGAGTAAATAAATGAGTGAGTCTGTGAATGAATAACTGAGCAAGTATGTGAATGAGTGTGAGTGAATCAATGAGCTACAAAGTGTTATAGCATTGAATGACTGAGTGAACAAATGAACAAATGAAGTGAGTGAGTAGATGATTGTGAGTAAATGACTGATTTAGTGACATGAATAAATGAATGAGTAAGTGAGTGAGTGAATATATGAATTATGAATGAGCCAGTGAGAGAGTAAATGAATGCATGGGTGGGTGAATGAGTGAGAGAGTAAATGCTTGTGAGTGAATTAATGAATTTGTAAGTAAAGTAAATAAAGTAGTGGATAAATGAATGAGTAAGTAAATGAATAAACGAATGGCAAATGGTTAAATGTAACTCCCAAATCGTGCAGCGGGAATATTGCACCAAATAACTCCACAACAATCCTCTCGATCTTAATCAGATCTTTCTTTTACGATAGAAGCTGTTCAGACGTAAAATGCTATAATAAGAGGCTGGTAAGGTATTGTTCGGCAAACAGGCAAAGCGACAGATCTGGTGTCAGTTTGAAGTGAAAATCATTGTGATAGTTTTGCAGCTATATTGGCTCCTCTCTGTTTTCATGCGGCAGATCGTCCGCCCTCCTGGTGGAGGTTCTCATTATCTTGTTGCACCCACTCGCTATTTGAATTATTTGCCCTGCTCGATTTGGCAGCACCAGGCTGACTCCATCATCTGCCATGGGTGTTGCAGACACACGCAGAGCTCAAAATAATGCTGACACGCAACACACGCAGGTTGAGCAGCAAACCTTCTTAAAATCGGAACGGGTGATGCAAAAGTGCAAAGCAGAGGAATTAATCAAACATTTTTTGTTGTTATTTTCAGAAATGAAATACTTTAAACTCAGCCTCAAAACTTTGACAAGCAAATCTGAACAATCACTTATATTCATCTAAAAATATAAGATGGGAGGCAAATACAAAAAGTGTGCATGCCAATGATGTGCATGCTAAAGTGACAACAGTAGTAGATCTAACATGAACATGTATGATTCGGTAAAGGCAAAAACATCTAAGATGAGGTCCATTCATTTTTGTCGTTATTTACCTTAATCGTGTTGTAATAGAATTTACAAAATCCCATTCAAATGTTCCAAAGATATGGTGTTTGGCCTGTAAATGGGAAATTTCAAGCATTTATGGTTGCATTTATGAGCAGGTAAACGTTGTACCTACTGTTTACAGATTGATTGATTGTTGACAGGAGTGTGGTTGCTAGTGGTTTGCTGTGTTGCTTCTGGAGTACTTGCTAGGGTGTTGTTATTTTATTGCTAGGCAGTTACTAGGTTACTCTGTTTGGTTGTTATGGTGTTGCTATGTGGTTGCATGATGGATGAATGAATGCACGATGAATGTGTGTAGTTTTTAGGATGTAGTTATGGAAGTTGCTACGTTGCTAAGGCAAGTTGGATGTTTTGCTAGGTTGCAAGTGTGTTATTATGTAGTTATTATAAAGTTTGGTCAGAGTTTAGTGGTTATAACTTAGAATAGATCTAAATTAGTTGACATAGAAAAACAGTTTTAACAGTTTAGTGTGTCCAGTTGCTTGAAGTTTTTAAACATGGTCATGTTTCTTTAAAACTATGTTATATGCGCTCAATAGAATTTCCAAAGTTAATTATTTCTGCTAAGGAATGATGTGCAAAATGTTATGGAATCTATTATCTCTTACACATAGGTAAAATGCAATGTTGCCACATAATGGCCAAATCTCACTGAGATTTAACTTGGTGGTTCTTTAGAATCACAGGCCGCATGCACGTGAGTGAAACAGATGTGTTAAAGGCCATTTTCAGCCCAATAATTTGACTCACCATAGAGAAATAGGGCATTTTATAGCTTTTTGGAAACTGTATGGCCACCGATGACCCTGTTGAATGGCCCTGCTTCGGTGGAATCACACCTTTCATGTGCTCCCTCGATTTAGCAAATGTCAAAGTTTTTGCTTAACAATGATGGCCGAGGACACATGTGGCCAAAGGGTTGTAGGCAGCTTCCCAGACTCTAAAGTCTAGTCTAGGCAGTTGCACTGCAGTGGTTTTTCCAAGGTTGAGTGAAAAATCTAGGGCTAATTTGCAAAAGTAGGTCTTTTAAATAATTTGCAATAAATAAACAATTTGGTGCACAATGGTGTTTCTTGAGGCACAGTTGTTCAGAATGAGGATGATTAAAATACGATTCACGTGTTGTGTGCTCGCTTACTCACACTTAATATGCAGTATTTTAAAAATTCAAATTTTATCACAGACCTCTAGGTCCATGACTCGAGAAAGCCCACCAAGTTTCGTTCCAATCTGACTTTGTTAACTTTGTCTAATAGGTGCTGAAACTTCAACGGTGTCTGTATTTTTTAAGATGCACCAATGCCAAGTTGGTGCCACATTGGACAAAGACACTGCATGCCAATTCTTGAGTCAAACGGACCAGCGGTTCACAGTTAAAGCTGCTTTCATGCTTTTATTGCATTGTAATGACAACATGTGTTTAAATGACACTGCTTTTTACAGTGACCTCAGATTGAGCTCATACATTTGCTTTCCAACTTTGTTGAAGATATCTAATTCCATTCCTAAAATTTTGTAAAGACTTTGTAAACGTGGCTCTGCCCATTTTGGATGTTTGGCTATCATGTGGTGAACCTGAATGTCTACTTTTTGAATAACTTTTCATATTCAGAGTACAGAGAGTCTGACTAAGCCACTTTGGTTCAGATCGGGTGAAAAAGCTAGGACTACTTTGCAAAATTTGATTTTCTTCAATTTATTATTCTTTTATGTAAAGGTTGTTCTGGATCTGACACATGTCCGTTGTACAGCTTGAGCCAAGGATTCCAACGATATAAGGCCCTTGAGTCTGTGGCCAGTGCTTTAGGAGTTATGGCGATTACATGTTTTAGGCCACTGTAATTTCGGCATGTTGGCTTTCTCAAACAAAATTAATAAATAACAATGTTAGAATTAGCAAACTATTATTTAATTTCCTCTGAATTCCTCTTCTGTTCTATTAGGACTGG
The DNA here is from genome assembly GCA_903798125.1 of Danio choprae. Classification (NCBI taxonomy): domain Eukaryota; kingdom Metazoa; phylum Chordata; class Actinopteri; order Cypriniformes; family Danionidae; genus Danio; species Danio choprae. The sequence continues at coordinate 2,369,859 of CAIGQW010000596.1, forward strand.
ATTCTGGATTCTATTAGCAATCATTTACTATTGTTTCTAACAAGGTCTAGATAATATGACAGTATTACCAGAGAAACTCAAATCCAAAAACAGAAAAGAGACAGGGAGAAAGAAAAGCATGAACACCTTTAATATTTCATAAGCTGTAACTCGTTTCTATATATTGACTAATGGCTAGAGTTAAACCCCAATTAGGATTTAACTGCTGAATCATCCACGCTATGCTGACAATTTGCCTTTTGCGTTACTAATTAAAAACACAGTTTTGAGCGGATTTATTTCCATTATCTCATGCAAACAGAACAGTATGACCACTGCGGACAGCAATACTTTCCCAGACTGGTGCAAATTTTGACAGAAAATGACATACTGTAAGATTTATTTCTTCGCTCCAGCTCTGCTGGTGTAACAGGTGTGACAATACTGCTTAAACGCCTGTGTGTTAATTGTAAATATCCAGTCGTTTGCTGTTGGAATGCCAGTAGGGGGTCAAATCATCATCTTTGTACTGAACATGGAGCCTTTTCTGAACAAAACTGCATATAAGCCTAAATTATACAGATTTCTAAGATGCTGTTACTCTACATTTCCCACCTACTGCTAGATTGAGAAAATGCTAGGGTGCTGTTATTTTGGCTCTTTTGATATCCATGGCTGTTCAATTACATGTATTTTGAATCAAAGTGTGAATGTAATGGCAGCCAATGGCCCTTTTTAGATTGAGAAAGATGGCTGCATTCAGACTAATGCTCTTCGTAGAAATTCTGTTTTCCATGATTCTGAAATTCTGAAATTCTGTTTTCCAAAAAAAAAAAAAAACATAGTAATGGGCTTTCAGTTTTTTTGTCATAATTTACTTGCCCTTAAGTTGTTTTCTACTATTTAACTTTAACTTTATTTAACTTTTCAGACTTTATTATGGTATATCAGGCAAAAATAAGTAAATACACACGCACACGCACACGCACGCACACGCACACGCACACACACACACAATTTATTTACTTATTTACTTATTTACTTATTCATTCATTCATGTAACTATTTATTTATTTACTTACTTACGTTTACTTATTTTTGCCCGTATCAAGAAAATACCACATCAAAGTCATGAAGAAGCTCAATGTGAAGAACTCTGTTTTTAGAACCAAACTGGTCCTTTAATTTCTGTCATCATTTACTTTAGTTATGGCCTAATATTGTTTACATAATCCCATTCATATCTTCAGCAAATATGCTGTTTTGAATGTGAAGGGAATGTCAAGCATTTATGAGCAGTTAAAAGTGGTTAAATGCTGCAACAAGTGGTCGTCCTGCTGCTGAAGTATGTAAAATCAGATATCATTACTGTACTTTACTGTGTCTGAATTCCCTGTGTGCGTGTGCTATTTCATATCTGACGTCTATGGAAAGTAACACGGCTCACTCATGATTTATGCATGCCATAAATAGAAGATAGGAAGTGGAAAATTGAAAATGTATCAAAGCTGAACATTTGCTGCTCGACTTAGCAAAGAGAAAAGTCCTGCTTGCATGAGCGGCTGCCCTGTGATTGAGAAAAAAGCCCTTGGTGACCAGAAAAGTGTGTCCTGTATCTGCATACAAGACTTATGGGATGCTGCCAGAGGAAATTTTAATCAATAAGGCTGTTGAGACTCTCCATGAAAGTTTAAAAGTTGATTATACGCACAGTCACGCTCACTAGAAACCTGACAACAGCCGATCACTACATGTGCTCTGATGAAATATTTTTCACAAGCAATTAACTTCAGAAATTTACACCAAGCGCTTTGTTCAGCTGGTTCAGACGTGTTTGCCGCTGATTAATGCAGGTTCGATGGCTCTGTCATATGTAACTTTAACCTGACTGGACATGAAGCAGGAACAGCTTCATTATTCACTCTTAATAGATAAAAGATTTCTAATTGGGTCAGAGGGAGAAGAGCTGTTTCCAAAATCAGCCCCTATACCCTTAAAAATCACACTATTTGAGGGAGCGGCCAGTTGTAGTGGTGTCTCATCAAACTACAAAATGTAGTGCACCCAATCACTCCCACAATGCACCACAATAACCAATATACACTCAACAGCTACAAAATACCCATAATGTACTGTGAGAGTCTGCGCTGAATGGATTTTGTGTCTGCACAAGATGGCACGCTCGGCAGAATCCTATCAGTGTAAGTTTCTAAATAAACGATTTATTTGTTAAATGAATGTCTGTATACATGACAGACATCTAAATGCTTTGTTCATTACTGATAGACAGCTCACAAAATGTTACATAACGTCCTGGTTACGTACGTAACCCACGTTCCCCGAATAGGGAATGGAGACGTGCGTCTGTAAAAAGACTACGGGAGATCGCTAGATGACCAATCACTCTGAAGAGAAAGAAAAAGGGCCAATGAATGCCAAATGAGTTGGCAGAGCTCAACTCCGCAGGTGCGACTGATTAGTTGATAGTGGAGTATATCAGTGGCGTCCGCGGATTGAGCATCAGATTTTTGCCAGCTGAGGACCGAACACTCAGCCAACAGCTGAAGACTCAGCTGCTGTGGCAGCGGAGACGCAAGTCTCCATTCCCTATTCGGGGAACGAGGGTTATGTACGTAACCAGGACGTACGTAAACAGACTATGGGAGACTGTATGGAAAACAACACAGCAGCTAAGCCCGTCACGCTCCTGATGTGAAGTTTGCCAAGCATAGCTTGAGTGCACAAGCAACACCAAGAGCGCAACCTTCCAATGTCCCCTGGGCCCTTTAATTACCATATTAGTCTCCCCTCTTCGGTAGCAGGTGGCCTCCGCAGTGTCCTCCCCCTTTGAGGACTGGCACGCTTTCCCAACGTACTGTCATATTTCTAAAATCCCTAGTCTATATTAGCTAGGTAAAAGCACATTACGACCCCCGATCTAAATTTTTGTTGATGGCAGTAAGAACATATGGAGGAATCGGAGGAATTCTCTAAGGTTCGCCAAGTGGGAAACTTAATAGCAGAATAGAAAAAGCGCACGTATCTCCGGGTTAGGGAGCATGGCGAAGCAAACGTTTATTGACACTGAGCTTAATTTACTCCCGATTGACCAGGGTTACCCAATAATCGGGAGGAAACAGGCTCCACTCGAAGATTGTAAAATCTCGCAAATGTGTTAGGTGTCGCCCAGCCCACAGCTCTGCAGATACCTGTGAGAGAGGCGCCGTGTGCTAACGCCCAGGAGGAGGCAACACTTCTAGTAGAGTGTGCTCTCACATTCAGGGGACGTGGCTCGCCCTGGCATTTATAAGCGAGGGCGATGGCATCGACTCTCAAGTAGGCCAACCTCTGTTTTGATATGGCACTTCCCTTCTGCTGACCCCCATAACAGATAAAGAGCTGTTCACAAGATCTTAAGTTTTGCGTTGGTTCCACGTAAAGGCGCAAAGTGCGAATGGGAAAAAGCAGTGAATGGGCTAGGTCTGCCTCCTCCACAGGCAGCGCTTGCAGGTTCACCACCTGGTCTCTAAATGGGGTGGTAGGAACCTTGGGCACGTAGATGGCAACCACGTAAACCTTCAGTGTGGAGGGTGACAGCCTACGCTCCAGCTTAACCTGAAGAAAGGACAACAGAATGCTAGAGAAAACTGTTCTTTTATTAGACACCAGTGAAACACCCAGGGGAAAGGAGCCAAGTTCGATTGCTGCTGTCGCATCTTCGCCTGCACTGGTGAGAAAACTGGTTTCTTCTCGAAATCAGGATCAAAGATCAGGAGTCTCAGTGTGAAGTCTGAAGCAAAGAATCTGATGCTCGCTCCGCGGACGCCACTGATATACTCCACTAATGACTAATCAGTCGCACCTGCGGAGCCGAGCTCTGCCAATTTATTTGCCATTCATTGGCCCTTTTTCTTTCTCTTCACAGTGATTGGTCGTCTAGCGATCTCCCGTAGTCTGTTTACAGACGCACGTTGGAGTTCCCATATGAAGGGGAACTATCACAGTCACAGAGAAGTTGAAAATCTAATCCATCTGAGGGATTTATAATTTAATCAATCAGCAAAACAAAAAAACGGCATCCCATCCACTGCACTCACTTTAACACTAGAACCGACACGGGGTAAATTTGACCAGTCACTGTTTTACAAATGTACATACAGTAACAGACTTTCAATAAAGCATTCAAGCTTCCCAGTCATTGACTTTACAAAAATTTACTCAATTTTAATCATCAATTCCCCTTAACTGCCACCAACTCACCACAGGGACATTTAGGTTTACTAAGTCACTTTTTTTGGCAATTACATTTATGCATTGTTGGAAAGAACTTCTGAATACATATTTTAACAGTTTTTTGTTTTTGTTACGCAGGAAGATTAATAGATTAAAACACAATTGCTCTTGTTTTCAATGACCTGTGGGACCATTTATGGCTACATTTTTAAACCATAATATTGTAGCCTAAACATAAAGCAATCATGAAAAACGATATATCATTTGAAACCTTAAAATGTCTAGTTTCTGGGTCTGGTGACAGATTTTTGCAGATTCAGATATTACTGAGCAACAGTTATTTATTATTTTGCAACAAAGATACTCATCACAGTCACAAAGCATTACTTTGCTACAGCAATCCACATGTAACATTTTGTTTAGATGCTTTTAGATGTTTTTTTAAAGGCTACATTCAAATCTAATACCACCAAATTGCCCATATTACTTCAGAATTGTATGTCTACTAATATGTATATTTTATGTTTCATAATAACATATACAATTATTGTCTTATTTTTTCAAAAAGATTGGCAATCATTTAAGTTGAACGTGTCATTTTTTATATCTATGTTCAAAAAGTGGGGGCGACATATCAGAGGTTAAAATACAGTAGTTTTGAAGAAACAAGGCATTTATAGCTTTAAACGCCAGCAGAGGTCAAATGTACCAGCTATATAATGCTTCTATTTATGAGCTGCTTATGTTTGAACTTGCTCGGCAATGACTTTCACTTTCACTCACTGAATTAGTTTTTATAATAAATAATGAGGTAAAGAATGTGATTTATAGAGCCATTAGAAGCACAAAATGCCATGAATGATGGAGAGTCAGATGGTGGGGAAATAAGTGATACGTCCTGGGTCACCTCAGTATCTGACGGCTCATCTGACAGCTCATCCAGAGCGTCCGGGACACAATGGAAGGATCAATTTGAGATGTTTTAGTCTAAATCATAAATGTTTAAACTGTATTGGTGTTGTTCTCCTATTTAAACTATAACTTGTAAGACTAAATAAATTAATAATGAATTAGGTGAAGCTGTGGGCTCGAATTTGTCATTGCATCATAGATTATATGCAGCGTGATAAATTACTAGTGTTCATTATTGTCTATAGGCTATTTTAGTCATGTAAATTACATGGATAACAACATTGCTTTATAATATTACACCAGCCAAAAATGTAATTACTTGCTTCTAATTTTCATTGTCAGTGGAGACTTGTTTAGCTTATAGTTGACTGTTATGTAAGTGAAACCGTAGCCTGCATTAAAAAAAAAAGCCTTGAACTAAAACAACAGGACAAAAATATAGTTGATGACTACAATTAACCAGTTCATGACTTTAGACACTTATTAGTGGCATAATACAGTGAAATAACAAGTTTTTAAGCCATTTATAAACAGAATTTGTGCGTATGTAAAATTTACCCGCACTGGTGGCTTTAAGTGATTGTTAAGTCACACACTTTTGTTGTAGCTTTGACAGCCCCTGGTCACTATATCCTGCTTTTATGTTCCACAGATGAAAGTAAGCCAAGCAGGTTTGAAGCCCATGAAAGTGAATCGGAATTTTTAATTTTGGGGTAAACAATCCCTTTCTCCACCCCTTAGCTACAAGTGTCTCCAACATGTTAGAGAGTGTCTAACATTAGATCATCTTCTCCTCCACATGCCACAGTAATGAGAAGCACCTAATGAGAAGGTGCATTTTCACAAGGCCGTCTCTGCTGAAGGGTGAGATCTTTACAGCAGACGTTTATAAATAATTCATGAGTCCTGAAGAGTGTTAAGCAATAAAAGGCCTTTTAGTCACAGACCACAGGTGTGCGGATGTTTACAGATACTAAAGACATCAGGTCTGTGAGGAATCAGTGATTTCAGGTCTCTGTGAGGTGATTTCAGGTCAGACCTGTGTATGTTTCTCTTATGATTTTGCTCTGATGCTTTGTCATAAAAGCCCATTGACCAACAGTGCAAAATGAATAGTGATGCCTATTATTTGACCAGAATTGGTGAGTTTGTCTCTATTCTATTCTCAGTTTGAAATCTATTCATATATTTTACTTTAATTTGCACATATTTGGGAATTTGTTGGTTTACTGATTAGATTGTAAGCCCTTGAAACAGTAGTGCAACTTAAACTTGAAACTTAATTATAAGATTTTGTCAAATTAAATATTCTTACAAAAAAAAATCTAAATATTCAATTAAACACTTCAAAAATGTGTAAATTAGCTCTAAAATTTGAACAAAAAGAGTCTTTATGGGTATCAAATTTCTATTTAATATCTATTCTATATGCACACATGCACAGTTGCAGATAAATGATTAGCTGTCCTGTGAAATTTTAATTCTTCAAAACAGAGCACAGACATTATATTTTTATTCTTAAGAAAGTCTTATTTCTTTTAGTTTGGCAGGATTTTTAAAAAATTTTTTTACTGCTATGGTTGGTTTATTAGTCCCTTTCAAGGTGCTGCATGTAAGTTTTTGACTCTTCTAAATCATAGAAAACCATAATATGTTTGCAGATATGTAAGAAACATGTAAGTGAACTTATTTGTTTATCTGAGAAACAACCTGTCCACTGCCAGTTTACCCAATCAGAGTTCAGCATTCTGGGTGCCTTGGTGGAAAACACACCTTATTTAATTTCTGCCATGAAGGCTACAGTTCATCAATGTATGTGGACGTGACCAAAAACACAACCACCGGAGAACAGCAGCCAAAATGAGTCTCCAAAATGAGACGCAGATTTAGAGTTCTAAAAATCCACATCCACATAATTAGTAAATAATATAAACATTACAAATGTAAACATTAGCTGAGCAAGTTACACTGTAACACCATGTCCCAACAACATGATTCCATCGACAAGTTATTTGGCTGTCTGCCCCAGACGCAACACAACAGAAACATTTAAATACAGCCATTCAAAAGTATAAAAATAATGCACTGCACTCCATCAAAATGCTAAACCTAACATTATTAAATCATGAGTGACTTATATTTGTTGGTAGTCACAGTTCAAACTATAGCCTATGTTTGTATTTTCAAGATCCGAGGTAAATTGCTGCTGCTTACAGTAAGGCAAAAAATGTCACACAAAATAACATTCAAACAGACATAGCATTTAACACTGAAGCCACGAGAAATTTAAACCTTTTCTAAAATAGGAATTTCAGGTAATGGTTAGGACAAAAACTTTATTTTTTAGATATTTTTTTTCTTTTCATATTGAAAATATTTATTTTATCGTGTGTAGTCGCTTGTAGCTAGGATACAATGTAGGCTCGATATTCAGGCACGCTCGCTTCTGTTCGTGTTGTCAATCTGGCAACCTGCATTTGCGTGGAGTCATCAGAGGTGGGGTTGGGTGAAAAAGCCTTTTGATTTTTGAGTGCAATACCTATTTCAACCACTGGGTGTCAAGCTTACACACTGCACCTTTAAGGGATTATTAAAAAATGATCAAAAATATGAGATAAAATGAGAAAATGTATACATTTAAGAAACTATGTGCAATGTCAGTTGTCACTGGCTTAATTAACCGAACTTGCGTAATCAACGTCATTAACCTATAGTTAAGTCAAAATTTCCAAATGGTTTGTTATTGCCATGGTTCCATGAAGAATCCACAGCATATTTCCACAAAACTTGTACAAAACAAAAGAAAAATGTTCTTCAGACTGTTTAAATGTTCTTCACACAAAGAAAACAAAAGGAAAAAATGTAGAATATTTCAGGAAAGGAATACAATATGGCTCTCTCTGCCAGTACTTGAAAACATTCCCTCTTATAACTGAAATTATTGACCAAAAGTTATGTGCAGAAATGGATGGAACAGCAGAGTCTCAGAGACTTTATTCTAGAATCGAAACAGGTGTCAAGACTCCTTACTTTGCAACAGTCTGCAAGTAAAATAAGGACATTCATTTAAAAACTTTTTTTTTTTTTTTTTTTTTAAATAAAACTAAAGAGAGACTTAAGACAGTTTTAAGGTTGTTGTAACTGATGGTGTATTTTGGCTGAGGCATCTGTTTGAAGCACTATATCTAACTACATTATTAAAATTGTATTTCTAAATAATTGTATTTATTGTATTACTTTTCTAGCTGCTTTATCTGAAAAGTAACTTAATTACTCAATCCTTAATTTAATTACTTGACTCAATCCTACTTAAAATCCCTATAAATCTCAACGCATACATAGACATCAAAAATGTTATTCTTTAAATTAAAATTATTTTAATTTGAGTCAAACTAGACCTCAAAAAATAACAAATAAAATTATGTATTAACACAAAACACTTTTCTAATTAATGACACCATATTTCATACATATTGACAGATTTCGACAAAGATTTATTATTTCTTAAACATATGCAATCATCTTCATAAATGTAACCTTCTTTAGTTGAAAATAAAATTATTCTACAATATATATTTGAACAACAAAACTAGAATTACTATGAATTGCTTTATACAGAACTGTTGAATTTGTTTACAGTTTGAAGACAAGTATATTATAAGTAATTGTAATTAAATGATCTAAAAATGAAAAGCAAGCGCTTATTTGACTTTTTCAGTGAAAAAGTCATTTAATTACAGTAACTACACTGTAAAAAACAACAACATTTACGGTAAAAAAATGGCAGGGGAATTTAACAGTAAGTAGTAGGAATGTAAAATAAATGTCTATATTTTAAATTTCCTTATTTAGTCATTTCTTTTTGTCATACTTAGATGTTTTGTATTAACATACAAAGTATTAACATACAAATTAACTTTGTTATACGGTCAAAAACCCAATCGTAATTTGTATTTTTGCAAATTGTAATTATAATAATGTAATTTGTAGCATTTGAATTTTTTTTACTATTGAAATCACTGACATTTTTACAGTTTAATTACTTTTTAACACAATGCTGTACAAAAAAGTCCACCAATTAGGAAGCTGTTCTGAGCAAATTTCAACAAAAAACTTCAGAACTTATTATAAACTTGACATATATCGGTTGCAGAGACACAATCAACTTTTTATACGTTTTCTTTAATCTTTCATTAATTCTGTTATTTGCAAAGCTTAAAGAGACTGTAGTTTTACCGCTCATTAAAGTCACTAAGTACAGTCTTGTACCTTTGCAGCTTTTTTGCAGCTCCTGGTTAATTACTTTTTCTTTTCTATAAAATCCTTATGGGAACATTTTATTCAAAGAAAAAAACAATAATCCTGAGCAAATTTAGATTTTTATCTTCACATTTGTCTTCATTACTATTTTTACACGCTTCATCTATTTTAATGTTTCGCATTCATTCTCTCTTAAAATAGTTTTCTCATATGCATATTTTTGTTTCACGACTAAGTCTGGACTAAAATGAAACAACCGGAGAGGTCGGTCGTCATGTTTTATTACAGTAAATGTCAAATATTGCTAATTACACGTCAGAGCTGCTGCGTTTAGTTAATCAGCGTTGCGTACACACATCTGACTGAGATCAAATGAGCCTGTTTCTCACTGGATCACTGATTTCTAATCATTTATTAAACAGTCTGTAAATCTAAAGACCGCTTTTGCGTGATGTAATGGTCATCTATTATTAACTATTGCTTCCTATGTTGAATCCAGACCCCAGCTGTTGAATTATAAATGGAAAAACATATTGAAACATATTGGAGTGATAGATATGTATTAGTAATGCATGAGTTTAGCAGAAAATGACATGCGATACATAACTGCAATGCCGCATTCGTCAAATTAATCTGAATGCAGAACTTTTGTCTATTTAGAAACACTGTTTAAATATTAAAGTTCCTTCCATAAACACCTATAGTAAATATGCTGCTCTGAAATGCACGCTTCAGCTGTTAATTTATTAAAGATTTTGCACTACGAATAATTGGAAAAACAAACGCAGCTCTAGGCAACCGAATAGTGAGCACAATATGTTTCCTGGTGATATTGTAAAAAAATAACCCAAAGGTCTAAATCTCCAGCTGTCTTTAAGTAGTTCAATGGGGGGGGGGGATATCTTTGTCAATACTTACAGTGAAACTGTGTTCATTTTTAAGATGGTTGGATATGTTTATTTATTATGTTGCATGGACATATATTTTTTTTGCCAATAACCAAAAACAATATTGTATAGATTCAAATTATTTATTTCTCTTTTGAGCCAAACATCTTTAGAATATTAAGCAATATTAAGATAAATTGCAAATGTTCTACCGGAAATGTATCAAAAGTAATTTTTAAATTAGTGGAACTTAATTGCTGAATTGTTAAGAACTTAATTTGGATTTTAAAGGTAAATATCTCAGTTTTTACATTTATTGGACCCTCTGACAATGATTTTGTCACATTGGTTTCACAGCCTGATCGCCTTTTTTGCCCTTATCTCATTTTATAGTAACACTTGTTATGGGAAACACATATATACAAATGAAAATATTATTTCACCAAACTATTTCTGAAAAAATGTAAATATATTTTCCCACTTCAGCAACATTTGGTTGCATTTACATTAAAAAGAAATCAAATATGGGTCAGTTAGACGCCATTTATGTAGCCACATGTAATATACCAAATTGTGGAGATTGGCATTATATAGCATTTGAGTTCTTTTTTAAGCCAGCCAACCAACCAACCAACCAACCAACCAACCAATCAATCAATCAATCAATCAATCAATCAATCAATCAATCAATCAA
>CAIGQW010000596.1:2429308-2445910 GCA_903798125.1 Danio choprae
ACAATAGAAATCAGAAATGTATAGAAATCATTTTAAATATGAATATTCAACAAAATGAAAAAAAAAATCATGTTGCAAATAATTAAAGCTCAACACATAGATATGAATTTGTAACTTATTATTGCACACAAAACACAAATTTATAGGCTGAATGCTGAATTTCCTACTGTTATAAATATGGCAATAAATAGAATAAAATAACAGTTGATTTTTCAAGTATACTGAAAACCCCAGTATATCATTCAGTATGAGTATAAATAATACAATGCATTGATAATTTTTATATTATTAATTGACCATTATTCATCACAGATTTATATTATTAAGTGGCCCAGGACTAAAAAAAACAGTCATTAGGGTCATTTTTTTTTTATTTATCTAAAAGCTCTAAAAGCTGAACAAATATGCTTACCATTGATGTATGTGGATACTACTAAATCTGCAACCTGAGGGTTCCAAAATAACTAAATATGGAGAATATTTAAAACGGAACAACGATGCATATTACTAATCAAATCTTATATTTAGATATTTTTACAGTAGGACATTTACAAAATGTCTTCATGGAACTTGATCTTTACTTAATATTATAATTATTTATTTTTTTCATTATTTCTGACAATAATAATAACAATAAAAAAAAAAAAAAAAAATATATATATATATATATATATATATATAATTTTAACTCACAATGTATTTTTGGCTGTTCCCACAAACATGCTAACTATTATTAATACTGCAGTATTAGAGTGCATCAATATTACAAAAACATAATGCAGTATTACATTATAGTAGTATTACCATCTGTCTCTGATCTTAGAAAAAATTTTTAAATAAAGAGATGTATTGAGTGCACACTGAAGAGCAAGCACCCTACTGAGTCTGTGTTAATGATATTGACCTCAGTGGAGTCTCCTGCTGTCAGGACTCGTGCTCCAGTCGTCTCTTCAGATTTCTGCCAATGGAAGCATTTTATGATGTGTTTGTGTGCTGGTCAATGAGTTCACAGTTCAGTTTCACTCACGCTTGAGTTTGATTGCAGGATCTCGTCTTTATGCTTTAATGCAGCCTCAGTTTGTGCTGTAGATCAGAGTAATTTGTCATTGGTTTAATCAAACCTTATTCATCTCCTCTCAGACTCTGATTGGAAACTCAGGATCAACAGTAAAGAGAAAAGTACAATATGTGTCCTTTATAAAGCCTTGATGTATCTGTCAGGTTCATAGAGAGAAGCTGCCGTCGGTCTGTTTATGCTGATTTATGAAGCTCTTTGGAAATGATGGAGGATGATGGTATTTAAGTATTTATGCTCTCTTTAAATGGCTTTAAGGATAAAGTCCCTCAGATGCTGCTGAAGAGAGATTTGAGGAATCTCAGCGAGCAGAGCAAAGTGAACAACTCCAAGATTTTGCCTTCTCACAAATAGCAGAAGGGCAGATTTTATAATGCGGATTAGATCTGGACAAAATGCCTCCAGAGGACTGTTCAATAAAGTGTGATGTAAGCCTATAATTGGATTGATTATGACAGAGAGGAGAGAAGAGAAAAATGCATCAGGCCCAGTGGCACGCTGGACATCAGCGCACTGTAGGAGCATGCAAATACATATACAGTACAAAAAAAAAAACACTTAAATGTGTCTGTCATCTGATCAGCATTCCTTACTTTGAGCAAGAGGTTGCTTTAACATAACAATACAAAAAAGAATTGACCACTTTCATGGATCAGTATCAAATGAGGGTGTTGTATTCCATTTTGTTCAAAATTAAATTATTTTATTTGTTTCTACAAAAAATGTCATGTTTTTTTACCTAGTAATATTCACATTTTACTTGTACCTTGAAGATTTTTGTCTTAAATACATATATTGCTTTATTGTTATCTTGGAATTATAAATAGTGCAGGCAGCACGGTGGTGCAGTGGGTAGCACAATCGCCTCACAGCAAGATTCGCTGTTTCGAGCCTCGGCTGGGTCAGTTGGCATTTCTGTGTGGAGTTTGCATGTTCTCCCCGTGTTTGCGTGGGTTTCCTCCGGGTGCTCCGGTTTCCCCCACAATTCCAAAGACATGCAGTACAAGTGAATTGGGTAAGCTAAATTGTCCAAGTGTATGTGTGTGAATGAGTGTGTGCATGGATGTTTCCCAGTGATGGGTTGCAGCTGGAAGGGCATCCGCTGCGTATAACATATGCTGGATAAGTTGGCGGTACATTCCGCTGTGGCGACCCCAGATTAATAAAGGGACTAAGCCGAAAAGAAAATGAATGAATTAATATAAATAGTGCTTTTTATAAATTTGATTGCAGGATCTCAGTTTGTGCCGTAGATCAGAGTTATTTGTCATTGGTTTATTCAGAGCTGAAACCTCATTCATCTCCTGTACAACCCTGATTGGACTCTGGTTGCGAGTTGCGTACAAAAAAAAATAAAAAAATGATTTGCATAATACATACATACATAGTCAAGCCTGACTTCTTAAGATCTTCTTATTATCTTTTGGGAGAAGCTTGTGTCAAAAAACAAAAAAAAACAACAACTTTTGAATAAAAGTAATTTTGCCAGGGGTATGAATAATTTCTTGTACTGTGACAACTTATTTACATATCTTTTTTTTTTTAATTTGTGAAAAATTGTCTTATTATCTAGGACTTATTATTTAGAGAACTTCATTATATCAGTTTTGCTATATGGAATGCAAAAACTTTAAAGTTCAATAGTTTAAAAGTATTCAGACAGACAGAATATAATATAAAGACAGACAGACAGACAGACAGATAGACAGACAGATAGATAGATAGACAGACTTTAGACTTACTTTATTTATAAGGCGCAATATAACAATAGTCGTTGACCATTGTGCTGCACACAAATTGTGTTAAAATCAGATAGGATAAGAAAACAGCAAGCTCAGATAACTCAGGTATTAAAAGCCTTTTCTAAAAGGTGAAGTTTCAGTTTCCCTTTAAACACAGATTCAGTAGAGATTATTCTAATAGATAGAGGTAGACCGTTCCACAATTAGGGGCCCACAATGGAAAAAGCCCAGTCTCAATTTTCCTTTAACTTTGATCTGGGAACTTTTAACAATTTCTGACTTGATGACCTTAAACATCTAGCAAATATGTTAACAGTCACAAGTTCAGATAAATAAGAAGGGTAAAAAACAAAGAGTAAAATCTTAAACTCTATTCTAAAACATACCGCATACAACCAGTGCAGTGAGAGTAAAATGGGGGTAATCAATCGATCGATAGATCGATAGATAGCTAGATAGATTAAATTAGTTCTTAAAATATTTTTCAAAAACTGCTTACCCACACTTAAATGTCTGAAAACACTTACATCCCTTTACTGTGTACAAGTAAAACATAACAATAACTGCAAGTGAACATTTTGTTTCTATTGAAGAAATCCAATCTGAAGAACGGACGAACTGACATTAATCTTTATCAATGCTTTGACACTGGAGAGCTGATAAGAAGGGCAAGGTACAAAAGAGGAAAACACTGATCTGCATACAGTGTAGTTTAGTAATAATCCAAACAAGAATAAAACTCAAAGAAGCCAGAGCAAAAACCAGAAATAGGAGCACACTAACTTGAAAACAACTGACACCAAACAACTGAACCACAGGGGTGTATGCAGTATACACAGGCAAACAAGAGGGTAAAGCTAATGAATCAGTGATGAATGATGAGGGACACCTTGGGAATAAACAAAACATGCAAAAGAAACGAGGGAAAAGTAATAAAGGAAATGAACAACATTCATTCATTCATTTTCTTTTCGGCTTAGTCCCTTCATTAATCTGGGGTCGCCACAGCGGAATGAACCGCCAACTTATCCAGCATATGTTTTACGCATTTATGCCCTTCCAGCTGCAACCCATCATTTGGAAAAATCCATACATACCCATTCACACTCACACATTACGGACAATTTAGCTTACCCAACTCACAATCTCACATAACACAAGTGTGGACAAGGCCTTAAAAACACAAAACATCACAAAAGATAATTTTTGCAGTAACGCCACAGAAATAAAAGGTTTTTAGATTCCCCAAAGAACATTTTGTGCCATAGAAAGTTTTCATGTATGTTTTCAAGTTTCAAGGAACCACAGACGCCAATAAAGAACCGTTGTTTTAAAGAGTGCATGTGGATGTGAGTTGTATGCTTTATAAATGAAGCAAATCAGCAGCCGCTCTTAATTAGAGTGGATTTGAGAGTAATTATCACCCTCTTCTCAATTTCTGTTCATTGTTTAAAGTGTTTCCTTCACATCTGAGGAGGATTGGAGTCTCTTTGGATTTGTAATAAAGTTTCTGATCTCAATCACACCTGTTTCATTGCAAATCCGCCATGAAATGAGAGTCTGAGCAAAAACATAATCAGCTCTTCTGTCTCGTCTAGTCTGCGTGTATTTGCCTAGTGATTAAAACTTCATGAAAGCTCACATTCTGCAGACAAGGTGGACATTTTCAACCGAGGAAGCGTTTAGTGAGGGGTTTATTCTGTGCAAAGCACTTTCTGTGTTTAAACAAGGCTCTTCCCCGCAGAGTTTGTTCCTTGGGCTTTTTTCCTCAGGGTGTGCTGCTCGATTCTGTTATTAACAGACTAAAATTCAGCAGTTTAGTTTTACAGGTTCTCTAAATACAGTGTCTTAGTGGTTCTGAAAGTCATATTAACTTTTATTGAGTGTATTGATGACTATTAGTTAAAGGGCCATTATTTGTAGACTCTCAGTAAAATAATTATTGAAGACACTGAAAACATTTCTAAAGATGCTGTTGACTTTTCACCAGATGTGAAGCAACCCATACACACAAAAAACTAAAATATTTAGTTTATAAATTAAGCTATGTGTAATAAAATGAAATTACACATGGAAACAGTATTGAACACATGAAGAAAGGAAGGTGTAAAAATGCATGGAAAGCAGCTAAAATCTCTCAGTAGTTAGAAAGTCAGTGTAAATGAATTACATCTACATCACCAGATGATCAAGGTAAAAACCAGGGTGGACATTTCAGATAGACAATAAGCCCAAACACAGCCAAGTAAATTCTCAACTGGCTTCAGAAAAGAAAATAAAGCTGCTAATGACCAGCCAATCACCTGACTTAAGTCAAATAGAAAATAAGAACTATTTATATGTTAGAATTTTTACAAAATCTGGGTCAATTTCACGTCAACAGCTCCTGTAGAAATATATTTAGCAGCAAAAAATCATGACGTGTTCAATAATTATTTTACCAGCAGTATATGGTAAGGCTATAAATATATCCTTTAAATATTATATGAAACAAATGCATCCAGAGAGCAGCTGCTGCTTTGGCTTACTGTCAACAATGTCTCTACTTTTAAAGAAAGAAACATATATAAAAACATAAAATTATATCTGACCTCTAGATCACACATTACTCTGTGAGTATGTTTTCAGGAACAAATGCTATATGCATTTAAAAGTGTTTATTCAGTGTGTGTACATGATTATGCATGAGTATGAGCAGTGAGACTATGTGTGTGTTTGTGTGTGCACATGATTATGCATGAGTTTGAGCAGCAAGTGTGTGCATGTATGTGTGTGTGGGGGTCTACTGGTTTGACTATACTTGTGAGGGCCAAATGCCCTATCCGATGTAGTGAAAAATCATATAAACCAACTAGTGAACATATTTTACTGGTCCTCATCCATTAAAAAGATATTTAATGTAGCCAAAACATATTTTTATTTGGTCTAAATTCCTCACTAAGATCAGATAAATGTGTGTGCGCATGTATATATGTGTTAATAAATATGCATGAGTTTGAGTATATGTGTGCGCATGTATCTGTATGCATGTGTGTGTACATGATAATATGCATGAGTTTGAACAGTGAATGTATGTGAATATATATATATATATATACATGATTATGCATGAGTTTGCAAGTGTATGATTATGCAAGTGTATGTGCGCAAAAGTGAGTGTGTTTTTGATTGTGTACATGTATGAGTGCAGGCATACATGTTTGTTTGAGTGGCATGTGATTGTGTGTGTGTTGTGTGCATGTGTATATGTGTATGCATAGTGCGTGTGCTGTGACTGTGTGACTTTTTCTGTGTGTGTGTGTGTGTGTGTGTGTGCGTGCGTTCGTGCGTGCGTGCGTGCGTGCGTGCGTGCGTGTGTTCATAGGACCAGAATCGATGAGCTTTATTCCCTCATCAGCATCAGTCAGTCAGTCCAGTCTTGTCTGCTGCTGTGATGATGATGGTGATGATGTAACAGAGTTGAGGAGACAGACACACACATAGCAGTGCAGAAGATGAATGACGGGGGGAAAGAGCAGGAGTGTGTGGAGTGACGGATGTATGAGGTGAAAGAGCTCTGCTCCAGTGAGTGAGGAACATTGTCTTTATGCTTTTAATTGTCTCGACCCCGAGAGGGCAAACGGCCGGCCGACCAAAGAACTTGACCAATCACAGCGCAGATCTGTCTGCCTGCGGCTACAGCAGCCAAATCTATAAACACTGCTATAAAAAGTACATCACACACACTGAACCTTGTCGAAACACGAGTGAGCAAACACACACACACCTCATCCTCTAAAGAGAGCAGGAGTGATGTGACGAGCTCCAGCAAACTCAACTGCTGAAATATAACACTGTGACCTCTCAGATTAAAGTTTGATTGAATGACACACTTTGGAATGTTAACAAGCACATGAGAGGAGGATTTTTAAGGAAAATTCATGAGTATGATTGGTTGGACTAAATTTAGCCAGTCAGCAAGGAATATATGTTATTTGTCCATATACAAATGGCCAATCAGAATCATTCGTTTTGTTTTGTTTTGTTTTGTTTTGTTCATTCAATCTGTTAATATTGTAAACAAATATTTATACATATAAACTGCTTTTAAAAATGTATGTAACATTAAAAGTGGGTAGAAAAGAAGAAAATATAAAGTAAAAATACTAAATAATATTAAAATAATTAAAGGGGTAGTTCATCCAAAAAAATGAAAATTCTGTCATCGTTTACTCCACTTGTTCAAAACCTATTTGAGTTTCTTTCTTCTGTTAAACACAGAAGATATTTAAAAAAATGCTGGTTGCTGGGATCTATTGACTTTCATAGTATATTTGTTTCCCCTACTATGAAAGTCGATGGGTCCAAGCAACCAGAATTCTTCAAAATAATGTATTTTTTGTTTTACAGAAGAAAAAAACTCAAATAAAGGTTTAAAACCACATGAGGAAGAATAGATGATGAGGCGTTTATTTATTTTTTCATTTTTGGGTGAACTATCCCTTTAAATATTTTAATTCTACTTAGTATTATGAAAATAATATATGGAAGAAAATATACTTTCTTCTATATTATATGATGGTTATAATTTTTCCACACATAACTGTCCAAACACGTTTAGGGAAAGTAAATATAATAAAACAGAACTTTTTTTTCTATTTTGTTTATTTTAAACGAGATATTTTTATCTTTCATGGTCATACGTGCTTGATACTAGGGCATCCCTGACATCAAAACCCCTGTGTTTTGCTCTTTTCCAAACTTTTCTTGGAAATTCAGAGATAATAAAAGAAGGATTAGCAGTGTTTTATCTATGATTCATAAAAATCTGTCACGGTGACTGTGGCACAACAAATTAAACTCTTAACAGCTTATGAATAATTAGCTTTTTAGCTTGTGCTTTGCAATTTATACACCAAACAGCTCATTGATTTCACTCATCAAGAAACAATCACAGCCAATCTGAGCGTAAAATGAAAAATCTGAGCTTAATAATGGACAGAAACTCAAGCCAGAAGTCAATTATTATAGGATGGTCTTCACAATATTATTGACACTGCGGGCAGATCTGCAAGCATCTGAAACACACCGAGCTCAAATTGTTCTGCTGAAAGAAGGACAGAATCATCAACACTTATTAGTTGAAAGCACCGCAGCAAGTAATTGAATCGCTCAGTAAGTTGAAGCAAATAATGAGGCTGGTTATATTTGAGACTAATTGCATTAATAATTTCACGTGTCGTGTGTTATTAAAGTAACTGCCCTGCTGGAAGTAAAAATAAACTGGTGTGCTGCTGTAGGATCTCAGTTCATGAAGAGCTGTGATTTTATAACAACTCAAAAATACCTCAGAAACTGTGATAAATATAGGCGTAATTGAACACTTCTGCAGTTCAAAGCACAGACTAAACTGACAATTTAGTTACGATAGTGTGAGGGTGGAAAATAACATACTGAAGGGGTTTGAGAAGCTCAACATGGATTCAAATAGTGAAATTAGTCTTTATTAGTCTCTTTACTTGTGATTCTCTTTTTCTTCTAAATCTGTCATTGTACGATAACAATTATTCAGTCTAATGAAGCAGAAATTGAGTATAACTCTTATTGTTGCCTTCAATTCCATGAATACACAAACACACAAACAGAAGGTGTCTGAAATGAATAATAATTGAGTGTGGGAATGGTTTCTCAAATAGTTTTTGACTAAATAATCATCTTTAGTATCGTTTTTATCATTGACAATTGAGATTAAATCTCAGATGTAAAAGCGGCTCCAGTATTAAACACTCATAAAGTGCTTCATTTCCTATGAAGATCATCATTAAGAGATGAACAGAGATTGTCTTCTCTCAGATTAACCCAAATAACACTTGACCTCTGCAGTTTGTTGTTGTGTGGCTCGTTCCCCTTCAGGCTCTTTGCTTGAGCTGTAATTAACCATTTCATACTTGCTTAGCTTGACTGTTGCCTTGGGCTACAAATATCCCTGTTATCGTCCGCTCGGAGATCACATTAAGTGCAGAGCTTTATAATTCTCTCTAACAGGGCTTTATATCTTCCTCGTCCCTCTTTTTATCTGTCTGTCTCATAAATTGACACTGGACAATGTCAGACTCTGTGCAACATTATTCTTGGAGTTAGTTCCTATTTTTGTGTTAATTCTACTGTCTCAGTTTCTCTGAGATCTCTGTCTGCGTCCTCACTGACCTTTTTCCACTTAAAATCAAATCTTGGCATGTCAATTAGCAGCCATCAGATTCTCACGACTTTCTGTTAGTCAGATTGAATGATGAATGATCTGAGCTGCATTCAAGCAATATGACGGAAAGAGAATTTATTATCGGTGGCTGTTAAGGTTTCTGGAACAACACTTTTAAGGTCCCGGTATACTTCAAATAATGATCTTTTTTGTTCTTCGTTTGAGGGCAAAAATAAACTCTGAACACTCCAACACCCCTGCAGTACATGGGGTTTTAAATGTGTGACGCTGCTTAAATGTACCCATAAACAAAATGATGGTGGCAGAGTTAATCGCCATGGACCAATGGTAGCTCAAAGGTGTTTAGGATCCAAGGGAATTCCCTCAAAGGTAAGCTGCTTCGATCCAAAACAAACTTAAAAAGAACATTGTTTCAGAGAGATTTTGTTTAAAATTACGTCATTTCAGTTTGTTCTTCGATTTCTTTTTAAGTATACCAGTGGCTTAGGGGTACAATACCCACCGAGCTCAAATTATTCTGCTGAAAGACTTTTTTTTACACTTAAGGGTCGAAGCATCAACACTTATTTGTTGAAAGCACCGCAGCAAGTACTTAAATCACTCAGTAAGTTGAAGCAAATTATAAGGCTTGTTATATTTAAGACTAATTGCATTAATAATTTCAAGTGTCGTGTATTATTAAGGTAACTGCACTGCTGGGAGTAAAACAAATTTTAGAACTGCTTAAAAATACCTCAGAAACTGTGATGAATATAGACGTAATTGAACACTTTTGCAGTTCAAAGCACAGACTAAACTGACAATTCAGTTACTAGTGTGTGAGGGTGGAAAATAACACACTGAAGGGGTTTGAGATCCTCAACATGGATTCAAAAAGTGAAATTTGTCTTTATTAGTGTCTTTACTTGTGATTCTCTTTTTCTTCGAAATCTGTCATTGTACGATAACAATTATTCAGTCTAATGAAGCAGAAATTGAGTATAAATCTTATCATTGGCTTGAATTCTATGAATACTGCTCCTGCAAACTGCCAGAAATTATATCATTTCAGTTCATTCTTCAATTTCTTTTTAAGTATACCAGGGCATTAAGGGTACAACACAACTTAAAAACTGTCAAGTTTGTCCTTAGTGTATTTGACAAATGGCACATAAACAGTAATGTTTCCAAAGTAATACCCATTCACATAGATCCACAAAAAAGACTAACAGTGTTGTATTATGCCAGGCAAGTAGTTGGGAAAAAAAGGTACGTGTGTAGGGTTAGGGTGAAGGTTAAAACACTTCTTACAGTTTAACGTTTTTACATTTACTTTTTAAACTTAGTTGTTACTTTTTACTTTAAAAAAGTTCTCTGGCTAAGACAAGCTAGCAATTTTTGTATACTTAGAGTTGCAATCAGAATTATTACCCCCCCCCCCCCCCCTGTTAAAAACTGTAACGAAGAGAAGATTTTTTTCAACACATTTCTTAACATAATAGTTTTAATAACTCATTTCTAATGAATTATATTTTTCAAGACACTTCTATATAGCTTAAAGTGACATTTAAAGGCTTATCTAGGTTAATTAGGTTAACTAGACAGGATGGGGTAATTAGGCAAGTTATTGTATAATGATGGTATGTTCTGTAGACTATCGAAAAAATATATAGCTTAAAGGGGCTAATAATTTTGACCTTAAAATGTTTGTTTTTTTTATTAAAAACTGCTTTTATTCTAGCCGAAATAAAGCAAATAAGACTTTCTCCAGAAGAAAAAAAATTATCAGACATACTGTAAAAATTTTGTTGCTCTGTTAAACATCATTTGGGAAATATTTAAAAAAGAAAAACAATTTTAAAGGGGGTTTAATAATTCTGATTGCAACTGTATATATTATCTGTAAATAAAATTAGTTTGAAAAAGTGAATTAAAGAAATAGGTTTCTTTCTTCTGTTGAACACAAAATAGTATATTTTGAAGAAAGCTGAAACCGGTAACCACTGACATGGTAGGAAAAAGAAAATACTATGAAAGTCAGTGGTTAAGGTTTTCAGCTTTCTTCAAAATATAGTTTCTTGAGTTCAACAGAAGAAAGAAACTCAAACAGCATGAGTGAGGGTGAGTAAATTATGACAGAATTTTCAGATCTGGGTGAGCTATCCTTTTAATGCATTAATTTTTTTTTTTGATTTTGTCTATTAATTTAATTAATAAAACAGATTAATTTAAAAACAGATTTTCTCTGAGGCATGCAAATGTTCTGCTTCGAACTGATCCATTGGTTAAACTGTAAATAACTTGAATTATAATGCCATTCTAACTTCTAGCATGCTTCATCACACAATCAAGACTTTTTTTTTTTTAAATGAGTGATACTTGATAATGTCAGCTTGCACATTTCACATAGATAATGCCAGCATTGCAACAACAATTACGAGTTGAATCCTAGATAATTATTGCACACCTTTAACAGAAAAACACGCACAAGCAAATCAAACTGACTTCTTTCTACATCACTGCATGTCTCCACCATCTGCGAGACCCTTGTCCATATGTTTCCCTGTCTCGCTTCTTTCTCCTTATCCTCGTCTCTTCATTTGCATGTTTTTCAAGTGCTCTTGTCCTTTCTTTTTCGAGTGCTCCTCTTCTCTCTCCTCTTAGTCTGAATCATTTTTTTTCCTGTTTTCATCTTCAAGTGGAGTCCTCTTGTGTTTGTGAGTGATGCGACCTGGCCTGTGTTCTCAGAGGAGATCGGCTGTTAAGCTACACAGCACAAAAGTTTGCTGGAGTTTGTCAGTTTTCAGACTCTGGGCTGCTGAGGGTCTCCAGGGGTCTTCAGGGGTCAAATCTCTGTCTCGCTCCTGTGGCTTTTGGCAGCTCCACTGTGGTTTATGCACATAAACACTCTGGTTCAGCATGTTTAGACTTGTCCTTCGTACTCACTTGAAGACAAAGACACAGATTCAAAGGTTCAAGATTCAAAATATTGTGCGTGTATGTGTGTTAAAGTGTTTATGTGATTTAGGAGAACGTTAAATTGTATTATGACATTGCTACGACCTTGTTGTACTCTATTAAGCTGGTTTATAAGGACATGCCTTGTGTCCCCGTAGATCTAAATGCTTAAAAATCATAGTTATCGATGTCTCTTGACATTGAAATTTTGCCATAGGTTTCCTGTGAGGGTTTAGTTTAGGGCTAGGGGTAGGGTAAGGCCATTCATTCATTCATTTTCTTTTTGACTTAGTCCCTTTATTAATCTGGGGTCGCCACAGCGGAATGAACCGCCAACTTATGCAGCATATGTTTTATGCAGCGGATGCCCTTCCAGCTGCAGCCCATCACTGGGAAACACCCATACACACTCATTCACACACATACACTACGGCCAATTTTAGCGTACCCAATTCACCTATAGCCCATCTCTTTGGACTTGTGGGGGAAACCGGAGCACCCGGAGGAAACCCAGGCAAACACAGGAAGAACATGCAAACTCCACACAGAAATGCCAACTGACCCAGCCGTGGCTCGAACCAGCGACCTTCATGCTGTGAGGCGATTGTGCTACCCACTGCGCCACCGTATCTTCCAGGGTAAGGCCATATTATGAGTAAATAAACAAGCAGTTATTACGGTCCAAATGGAGAGTCCTCGTAAACCATATCTACAAGCATGTGTGTGTGTGATCAGAAATCTTTCATGGTTGAAGTGCTGTTCGTGTTTTTCTGCTCCTCTTCAACAATAATAGACCTCTCCAGATCGCTCTTCACTCAGGGGACTGTCAAATACGTGCGCAGAAAACAGTCTTCTGTCTCAACCTGGTCATGACTCTCATCTCAGGGGGTCTTTCTCTCTCCTCGCTCAGTGTTTGTCTCAAGAGCTTCTGCAAACATTTTATTTCTGTCTTTTATGAGTTGTCATGTTTGCTCAACTAATAAGACACAATTTCACATTCTGGTTTTTAGGTCATATTGTTATTATTAGCAAACATTTTGTTGTTCAGGGGAAGAGCTGCTCTAGTTTGTGTTTTTGCAGAGCTGTGTGAATGGGTATTGTCTGGGATTGACAAAATCAGACAAAAATGAAAAACGTTCAAAAGCACAAAGGAAAAATGTTCTAAGAGTAATTGTTGTTGTTGTTGTTTAAATGTACCCTTAAATTTCAAAACCTAGATCTAGAATATTTTGATCTCCTTTATGTGAATCTTACTGAAATATACAAAATTATCATTACCTTCCTTCAGTCCCTATCCAGCAAAATAAGCTTTAGTTAATAACAGCAGTTATACCTGTGTTTTGATTGAAATAAATAGGTGTTTTTAGTTTTATTAGATGTTGAACTGAATGTAAATTGTGTACTGAATGTTAGAATTGTGATCCAAACGGTTATCCAAGATTTTAGATTTTTTTTTTCTTTTGGCATTTTATATTTGAATCTTATTTGCTTGCTCTGTATTTGTATGTATTGCTGTAGATCATTGTTTCCCAACCCTGTTTTCTGAAGGCACACCAACTTTCATTGTCTTATAATATGCATTTATTTTTCTCTAATTATCTCAACGACTCTCATATGATTTGTTCACACTCCTTTGCGTGACACTAATCTGTGTTGATTGGTTTAATGACCCAGTCTGTTGTGATTTGTACAGAATATACCTGTGAGCACAATTCAGGAACGTATTGATAAAGCACTGCAATTTGTACACCAGCATATTGCTCTATTCCTCATCATAACTCCAACAATGACAAACATTCAGTATTAAATCAACACCTTCCGCACAGTGACAAAAGCAGACCTATTTTGAAATTTAAACTTCGTCAGTGCTTGATTCTGCTGCGTGTGCATGCTCTGGTTGGTGCAGCTCAATCCATTGAAATGAATGGGTTTCACAGCACAGCACTTTCCATGCCTGGTGTGAAAGTCGATTTAGTTGGTTAACCGGAGATCAAGAGAATAAATAGGGTACTGACAAACGGTACTTGACATCTATAGTTTTTGGTACTGATCCTTCCTTTAATAACCTCCAGTCTGTGAATCCTGTGCTGTAGGGTAGGTTGCTGTAGCAGTCATCATTAAAATGATGATAACACAGAACACAAGGTTGGGCTATACTGTGGTATCTGATCATATAAACTGTGGTATATGGTAATATGAACTTTAACGTAATTGTTTTTCATATTTAGGCAGTAAATAAATAAATAATAGAGCACAGTGTCTTCATGAATCTGCCTGATCTGCCTGAATCTGCTACAATGTTTCAAGGAGGTGAATCAAGTTTTCCAAGATCTCTGTGCACAAGTGGGTGGGCAATGTTTCAGTGAGACGTCAAAACAAAATAGCTAAAGATCCGTTTCAAGATTGACTCATTGAGTCAAGTCTTTCATAACTTTATACATGTACTTTCAGATTTGAAACTCAGCTGGATGTTTCATTCCATTACAGCTGTATTACACACTAATGAAAATGGAAGTGATTTGGCAAGCCAACAACAAGGTTACAAAGAACCAACAATAAAAGGATAAATGTGCTTGTAGCAGCATACTTGTAGCAATCTAATAGATTTAAACATTTTCTGACATAATAACCACTGGCAAAATAGTCTTCCAACTAACAACCTCCTGTTGTGTACATAATGAGCAATATAATTAAAGATGCACCTACAGGAAAATTCTGGGATGAAAGGAATAATTGTGGATGCACTTGGTCAAAAATGATTATTAGGAACTAAAATGAAATAATAATAATAATAATAATAATAATAATAATAATAATAATAATAATCAAACATTTTAAATAATTATTATTTTAAATAATTTAAAGTATTTTGTAATACTTTTTTATATGTAGCTAATAACATAAAACGTTTGCTGATTTTTAAGTCTATAAAATAACCCAATTTTATTGGCAGTAAACAGTGAGAGGTGTTGTGTTACTAGTGTTACCATGACAGCACAGCAGCGCAATTGCAAACAGCAGGAACACATATACTACACATATATTGGAATGTTGATTCCACATTCCAATGTAGAATCAACACAATGAACAATGATTTTTGACATTTGTGAATTGATATCAAATCATCCATATCTAATTCATTTTTTTCACAACCCTATTTTAAGTGTATATAAATCAATTTGTAATTATGACACACAAACTTGAAACAAATCCGACTTTTTTTTGGTTAGTAAGAGAGAGCAGCTTGCAAAGTGTAGTCTGTAGACTCCCAAACCATAACGCACAAACACACATACTGTATGAACACAGTAATGGTGCCATTCATCAGAGCCATAGCCTTATGGGAAAGTGGTCTGACAGATGGTGAATGCCTGCACTTTGAAAGACCTGAGTTCGAGGTCCAGTTTGAGGTTTATTTCCCTGTCCAATTCCCCTCTGTCCTCTTTGATTTTCTGTCTCTCCTCCCACTCTCCTAACTAAAGGTAAAAAAGACCCAAGACCCAAACACACACACTTAACACTCTTATAAAGATGAACCACAGGAGTTTTTACTCTGAATTTGGTATTTCAGAAAAACAGTAGGTCGATGTCAAAGTCATTCAGCGAGATCTGTGACATTGAAGTCGCTCTAGAAGTCAAACAGCTAAAACAGCTTCTTTCCCTCAAAACTCTCATACATATTTAACAAAGAGCCTGAATTTCACCTGCAGGTTTATGTCCTTTCTCTTTTCCTCATTCCTTTATTGCTCGATTTCACACTAGTTTCTCGCTTTGCTAGCAGCCTTCTGGACCCACAATCCCTCACGGCCTGAAAGTGCTCAAGCATGATGGGAGCACAGGTGCTCTGTGGTGTAGCCATCCATCCATGCCAATTTTTTTTATTTTTTCTAAACAAATATTTAGTTTTTCAGTCCTGTTTTATCTTAATCACTTAGCATTGTCTGTCCTCATTTATATATTCAAATATGTTCTTGTCTAAGGTTTTAGTTTGAAGCATGCATTTCTCATTGCTGGACATGTGGTTGATGTGTTTTTAGCTCCAAGTCCAAGACCCTTGAGATAATTGTATTTTTCTGACTCTGCACAGACACAGCTGAAGTTTGGTGGTGATAGTTTGTCTTTGTCAAAGCATCGGTGGGTTTGTCGCAACGCAGTGGATTGATCCTCCTCCTGTCAATGTGAAGTCAGTGAGGAGCTTTAGAAATGTGCTGCTAAAAGCAAACAGATTTCTGCCGATGACAGAATGACACATCCAAACAAGAGACTGAAAAGTGTCTCACACCCAGACTGGCTGAGATAGAGATGGGGTTTGTTTATTCTGTCAAATACACAGTAGTGAATGTATATGTGTGGCAGTTTTCACACTATTTTAGACATCTTCAGCCTCTTTTCACATTTTATTACTCGAATTTAACTGCAACATGTTTGCGTCATAAATGAAGTGCTAGCGTTAGCTGTTTAGGATACGATGCCATAAAAGAAAACTGTTGCACTTCAGCTTTTACTAAGGAGTCTGTCCTTTTTTTTACTTTAGTTTTACTACCACAATGTAACACACACACACACACACACACACACACACACACACACACACACACACACACACACACACACACAAACACACAAACACACACACAAACACACACACA
>CAIGQW010000596.1:2454533-2501406 GCA_903798125.1 Danio choprae
CACACACACACACACACACACACACACACACACACACTGTGTGTTTCAGGACAGTATTGAAGCATATATACTTCATGTTCAGGAGTTTTCCCCACAGCCAAATGTATTGAATCAGCTTCCATGTGTACAAAATCAAAACAAAGAAAATATTTCAGCATCTCAGATGTGCAGAGAATCTCCAGACTGGTACATTTTGACATTCTGAATATCTGACAACTAAACTCTACAGAAATAAATACACACTTTTGTGCATCAAGACATCTGCAATAGAAATATTCCTCAAGATGATATTCATCATGACCATCTGAAAATGAGCAGCAAACGTGTGTTCTGAAATCATCGCCATGACAATAATCATTAACTTATTAACATATAAATTGCATCAAAGTCATTTTATCACATGAACACGCCTAAACATGCCCCCATTGGGTGGCAAAACATTCTAAAAAATGGCTGGTTGTAATAGTGGTACTAGCGTGTGAAAAATATTATATGTATATGTATATTTAGTACACTTAGTTGGATTGACAGTAACCCACAATGATAGTAACAACAAGTAAAGAACAGAAAAGTTTCTATTTGTATTTTGAACTGTTAGCATCAGACACATAATACAGATGTAATTATGTAAACAATATTTATGAGCTGCATTATACCTCTATCAAACTCATTTTTGAACAGCCTTTATATCATATATATATATATACTAGTTAAACAATATATAATTGGTTTGTCTACTGTAACTTGAGATTAGTAATTTAGCATATAACAGATAATAATGGATGTTTTTTTGTTTTTTGTATATATATATTTTTTTATGAAGGCTGACTGATAGACAGAGCCGCAGTCACACCAGCTGAGTGACATCACCCCCTCTAGTAGCTCCTATAAGTACCAGTGTGAACTCTAGGGGTGTAAGAAAATATCAATACGTGTGAACATGATGAGATATTATGTTGGAATATATTGATTCTCAAAACCACTGCATCAATATATATTTTTTCACATTTAAAACTCATTACAGTGCAGACTAATAGCAACTCTTTTATACAGTGAATTTTTTTTTACATTTTCAAATGTGAACAGTTTTTACTGACATGTATAATTACACAAATGCAGAAAGAAATCACTTGTTTATCAGTATGTTGAGTCCGTGTTTTAATGTAACTACTGCATTTAATCATATATTCAAACAAGTTAGTTTACATTTAATGATTGTTTTTACCTTTAATTTAATCTTTGTTCATTTCTATGTATTTGTTTGTTTGCAAATTTGTTTTGTCTGTCCTTATTTAATTACTAAATCTTTATTTGCCTTTAATGATGTTTGAAAATTATATTATTTAGGCAATATGTTTTTGCATTTAAAAAAAAAAAAGGAAAGTAATATTTTATTTTGTTTTTGCACTAGTTCTAAATCTAATATGTGTCCATAATGTGATCCGTGACATGTCAGCAATATCTTGTGCTCCGTTGCAGATCCGCTCTTAGATTGAATGGATACATAAATACATACATAAAAAATGCGCATCATATTGCATGATTCCAGCCTAGTGAACAATAATAGTATTTAGAGACTAATCTGTCATGACACAGGTTATTTATATACAGAAGTCTTAAAGGTTAAGTTCCAAAAGCCAGCAAAAGCATAACATTGCAACATAAAAATAAACTAAAACAATAAATGGATTATGCAAAAGCAAAGTGCTAATGTATTATGTGATTTTAACATTGTACTGTGTTAAATTGTTAATTAAATTGTCAAGCAACATCTTCATCCTAGCATTTATATATTAATTGATTTATAAAAAAATATTGTTCACTCTCGGGAAATGCAGACACTTTAATGTCTATAATTCAGCTCCCTGGTGGAGTGTTCATCTGTATTGAAGTGCTGTGGGTTTGAGAGTCTCTATAATGATGGATCTGATCTCAGACGTGCTTTTGAGTGAAGAAGCACCAGCAGACATTAGCCCTAATAGCTGTTGACACACTCACTCTGTGTAGGTTACGTGGATAACATCTCACTTGACTTTCAGCAGGATTCAATGTGAAGTTGAATCAGCATTATCTCCCAGAAACAAATCTGACCTGGTTTTCTCCTGATTAAATAAGCTGTATTATACGCTAGTGAAGCTGCTGTTTCCTCTAATATCAACACTGACATTTAGTCAAAGGTCAACCGAGAGGTTAGCATGGAAACTGTGGAGGGATTCGCTAGTTACCCACCGAGTGCTAATGAGGTGTTAGTTGTGTCAGAGTGACAAAATTTAAGGTCTTGAAATCCCTGAAAACATCCACTCACCTTCAAAACAAACCGTTAAAGTGACATTTACTATACTACTTTGTTAACAAACAGATAGCAAAATTGTAGCAAGTTAGCAAGTGGTCGGAACACCCTGCATTACCTAGGAAGGCTGAATTGTACTTATTTTCTTTTGAGTGATCACTGTAGCCCATGGCGCAATGCTTGCACATAAGCCATGCATGTATACATCTGCATTCTGTTTGTGTTGCTTTGACAATAACACTTCCAAAATGCTAGCTGGCAGTGGGGTCTCTATGTTTCTATGTTCCTCTGTGTTGAGTTTCTTCGCAAGTGTTTTGCTTAAACTGGAAATCCCTGTAGTGCAAATCTACCTATAGTGCTAGCTCAAACTTGCTTATTCAGAGTCAGGAAATGGCAGATGGTTAACAAAAAAAAAAAAGTATCCATCTGGGGCTCCTTTACGGGACTTGACACTTATTTAACACTCACGCCACTGGGCTAGCTCCACTCCCAAGTCACTCAGCCCCACCCACAGTCATCACCGATATCAAGCCAACCAATCACAGCTCTTGTGGTCGTCAGTCATGGTGAAGGGTATGTGACTGTGTGAAGGCTGTGCCGGACCCTCAACATGCAATCGATGCAGAAGTATACAGTAAATCAGGCTTTAGAAAACACTCACTCTAACTTTATCAGTGGTCGCTACAGCAGAATGAACTGCAGAGGGGCTGTTCACATATCACATCTAAAACTGCGAGGTGCACCACTTCCTTCACCAATTTCAACTCGCTTCTGAACGTGCATTCCTGTGCCATTGGTCATTGCTAAGCAACCATAAGCTGCGTTCTCAGAGGAACCACCACTGACAAACCATTCCTGTAGCTCTGATACAAGTTTTATTTATGGAGAAAATTAAAAAGTGCTTCAGTGTTTGGGTGATATGCATTTGTCTGTTTTAATTAGTCTACTGTTATTACTGAAATGTGTATAATCAATGCAAAGCATTAAGTTGCGCTTGCGGCATTTTCAACTCACTACACTGCAGGTGCACTTGGAACAAAGTAAGCACCTTCTACCAGGTTTCTCTCTTTTTTGCAAGGATGGCAAGTGTCTCCATTTGAACTTAGTGAATTAAGCATACAACAGACATGATATGTAAACAGCTCCTTACTCCCGATTTACCTCATGTGTTGCACGTTATGGCTTCAACAAAGTTGTGTTCCATCTTGTGTCCAGTGCCAACACTCACCAGTGGCATTTCAGAAGCAAACTGACCATTCGGTGCAGTTTTATTGACAGTGGCAATCGACACTTGGCAATTAACATGAAATATGGTGTGCTTGTATGGAACTTACAACGCAGGCAGTGGCAACCCAGAAAGGCTGAGCAATATACAGTTTAATTTTTTTCTCAAAACCTCACTCACTCACCTTCCTTCGGCTTATTCCTTGCTTTATCAGGGGTCGCCAAAAGTGGAGTAAACTGCCAATTGTTTGACACAGTGGATGCCACTAAGAGTACAACCCTAAAAAAGTGAATAACCTGTGTGGACGGCCTCAACATCAACTGTTAATCAATTGACAAGAGTTGCGAAACTAACTAATTTGTCTGACCTTATTTGCTTATTCATTTTCATGATTTTTAAGGATCTACCACAGATAAACTGGCAAAATGTTTATTGGTTTGTCTAAATGAATTGTGTTTCTTGTTCTGTTTATTGTTATGCCCTATGCCCTTATAAGTTGTTAATAAAAAAATAATAATAATAAAAAATATATATATATAATTTATTTATTTATTTATTGCTGCGTTTTATTCATTCAAAAAACATGTTTAACTTCTAGTATATTGAATATTATCAAAACAATCTGGCATGCGAAGCTTAATTTGACTTAAGTTTGTATTTTACTATACCCATGAGGCTTGCATGCAGCATCTTTCAAAAATAAACCAGTCGCCGATATTTAGTGAAGCAGTGCAGAGAGCCGCTTCTGACACATGTAAGCACAAGCATTGACTAGAGTGGCCATGATCAGCTTCAGTGGCCATGTCAGAGCCTTAATGTGCCGCAGACATTTCCAGCTTAAATCTGGGATTAGAAAACACATTGCAACATTTTAACAATTTCCTAACACTGCCTACTGTAAAACATCTATTCAAAACACATTACCTTCATAGTAGCTAATTCTGCAAAGACAAACATCACTAATTTTTCATTTTTTAAAATCTAGTTTTGTTTTTTCCCCATGGTGCTTTTATTTGGCTCTGGTTTGAGATTTTAAATGAATTTTCGAAAATAACACTGACACTCCGTGGTTTCCTCTACTCATTTAATTTAGGGAATGTGTTGAGTTTATGAATGTTTTGGGCTCAATTAGGCTCAAGCCCAAGCTTGGCGGCAATTAAAGAAGAAAGGAACACTCTCTGCCATGAGGAAGAGAAAAATGCAGCAGCCAAACGAACAATGATGTTGCTTCAACTTGCATTTTTTTAACTAACATGGTTTCCATTCTATTATCAGGTTTGACAAAAAGGCACATTGTTTTCTTGGACATTTGCAGGCAGTTCCAAAAAAAAAGCAACCATTTATTATGCCTACAATACATTTCCTGTGCCATTTTGTGTGTGTTCGTCTAAACACGTTGCTGTAGAATCGCCTGACGATGCAGTTTAATAGTTTACTCAAGGAATTTTCTCAGAGACACTGAACTCTTTTTTTCCTGTGCCTCTGTGCTTTGGTAAATATACTGTGTCTTCCCAGCAGTCACTGCTGATAATTTCACAGTCACACATATTAAAGTGCAAGTTCATGGCTTTGAATATTTTCTCTTTCTGCCGTTCACTTTCCATCCTGGCATCAGCGTAGCTCCCGGTGTCAGCAGAGAGACAAAAAGTCGAATAACAAGCAGCTTCGCCTTTCCTCCTCTTCCAATTACTGATAAAGACGAATAGCAAATGGAGAGCAGAAAACTGCTGGAGTGTTTCAGGACAGTGTCTGAGGCTCACTGATCTGTGTCATAATAATTCCACCCGGCCGCCGCTCGGGTCCAGAAACACTCACAGGAGTGAGAATAAAAAAAAAAAGTTTGTGTCCCTCCGTTCTGCTCGGGCGCCGCTCTGATTTGTAGCGAGCACCTGAATTTGACCACTTCTCACTGTTATTGCCTCTTGCCTCTAAAGACTTCTCTCCATTTTAGCAGCGGTGATTTGTAGAAGAGCAAAATGGGCTGCAGATATCATTAGAGAGAGCTGATACTAGCAGGACGCTCCAGCTGGAGCCGTAATAGCGCTTACAGTGGCTCACACTGTCTGAAATTGCGATTGATTGTGTTAGCAGGATGAGCTCGGGAATTTGATGGGAGCTGTGCGGAGAGAGACCGGGAATGTGTCAATGTGAGGAACACTCACAGGTGCTGAGTCTGGAAATGATGTGGCCGCTAAATTAAAAAAAAAAAAAAGGTTATGAAGTGCACAGGATATTACTTTAGATGAATAACACACACCTGTTA
Source organism: Danio choprae (assembly GCA_903798125.1). Taxonomy (NCBI): domain Eukaryota; kingdom Metazoa; phylum Chordata; class Actinopteri; order Cypriniformes; family Danionidae; genus Danio; species Danio choprae. The sequence continues at coordinate 2,460,312 of CAIGQW010000596.1, forward strand.
CTGTGAGAACACAAATCCTTACAGGACACTAAAAGCCAAAATGAAAATATAAAGAACTGCTATAATTCACTCTAAAAATTGCTGTGGGAAATTTTCTTTAAAACCATTTCAAAAAGCTTCCACAAACATGCAACAAATCCCATAAAACATTTAAATGTTTCTAAAAGATTCAAGAAAAAGTAAATAAGAAATTATACCCCCTTTTCTTGATAAAACAATAAATAAACTGAATGGGAATACATTGATTAAATTGAAAGTATTCCTTAAAGTATTAGTTCGCCTAGAAATTAATTAATTAGTCATTAATTACTCACCCTCGTGTTGTTCCAAACCCCTAAGACCTTCATCTTCGGAATACAAAGGAAGATATTTTAGGTGAAATCTGACAGCTCCCTCCTCTTTCATAGACAGTGACGGTCTGGTGAGATATTCAAAGTCCAGAAAAACATCCTCAAAACAGACCATACTGTATGCCTTCAGTGCTTCAGTCAGAATGTTATCAACGAGAATGATTAAACAACTTCTATTGAATAAAGTTTTTTTTGTTTGTTTGATTTAATTTTGTTTTATCACACAGTTTCTTCTCCTCAGTGTATAGGGTGTACGTTCACGAGAACTCTGTGCTCTTTATGTGTCGCCGTAGGTTGCGTTGATGACTTATTTCTCAGATGCCAATATGCTTTGTTTAATAAACAAAGTCTTGCATGGGCATTCAAAATATACAACGATGCACAGTGCTAATGAACACACACCCTATACTGACACTGAAGAGAAGAAACTGTTGAATAAAGCTGTTATATTTGTTTTAAGGGTGCACAAATGTATTCTCATAGCCTCATAATACTGAAGACACATGGACTGTTTTGATTATGTATGATTATATTTTTGGGCCCTTTTCTGGACTTAAGTGGACAAGTTAGGACCATTGCTGTCTAAGGAGAGTCAGAGAGCTCTCAGATTTCATCCAAAATATCTTAATTTGTGTTCCCAAGATGAACGAATGTCTCATGTCTGGGTTTGGAACGCCACAAATTTTAATTTTTGGGTCAACTAATGTAAATCCTCTTAAATCCTCTTGCAAATCCCCAGAAATCACATCTCTTCTCAAGTTTCAGATGAGATCTTAACGACAGTAATCAAACTTTGCTTGGGTTTGCCCATGAATAATACTACCATGAATTGTAAGAATTCTCATCAACAGGACCAAAGGATCAGAGCTTCTATTGACATTCATTTTAAGAGCTCTGTGTGCTTTATTTTTAGTCTCCAAATTCCAAATGGATTTTCTGAGACTGGCCTAATTGCAACAGCTAAAGTACAATATGTGCTCCATAAAGACTTCTGAGCAATGAAAGAGCAACTCTGAGTCTGAATTTTTAATAATATTTGTAAACAAAACATTTTTAGAAATGTAATCCTTACTATTAAAGTTTTCAGTGGTTCAATAAACTGTCATTCTAATTAATAATCTTACAGTAACAGTTGACAAGGGGAGCAAATGCTGAAATGCAGATAGTTTGCAATAATGGAGGGAAAAAGCGCTGTGTGAGATGAGCTCAGAGCGTCATAGAGAGGTGGAGTGAAATGTGTGATAATGAGAGGAGCTGAGAGCATCTGTTTGCCCCTCTCTGGAGGCTTTTCTCCTCAGGCTCCACTGCAGCTCCATGAAGGGCCGCTCTCTTCTGCCCCGCTGCCTGTGTTAAGAGCTCAGATGTGAGAGTCGACCGCGGGGCGTCAGGGGTGCTGTGGACCGAGAACGAGTCTCTCCACTTTACCGTGAACACACACACACGCACAGACACACGCGCACACACACGCAAACCCAAATACAGCCTCTCGCCTCATATTCAGCCTCATACTCTCCAGAGCTTTTAATGAGGTCAGCGTTAAATGAGGGTTCATATTCTGCAGTTCATTATTTCAGGGCATTTCAAAAGATGATTTTGTTGGTAATTTTGGTGTGTTTCACAAGACTAAATAACTGCAAAACAGGATTCATGACCCTGTATTGACTTCTTTATGCTGCATTGGGGGAGTTAAAATACAGTGCTGTTTGAACCCCGTGTAGGAAGAAACAAAGAAAACTAATATTACAAGACTTTTTAAAAGTCAATAATATGTGAGTAATATGGGGTCTATGTGAATGTAAAAAGCACAAACTGAGATCAACACAACAAACCCAGCTACAGCGAATCACCAATTCTAGTCACAGCATGTCATTAATGCAAGACAAAATCCTAAGAGCACATATTTCATTTGTTTCAAACAAAAATGTTAATTTGAGGTGTTTTGCAATTCATTCCAACAGTGTGATTCAGATTTCGTGCTGAAGTAAAATTTGTGGCCCAATTATCCAACAAATCTGCATCAATTAGGACAAACCGCAAACTGAGTCTCCACATGAAGAAACATCTATTAAAAGAAAATACAGAAAGCAAATTGAGTAGATAATTCTGATTAATAATATCCAGGGGAGAGACTTTAAAGTCTGGAAACATTTCATCATTCTTCATGATTTATCTCAGCAGAAACCACTAGAAACAGAAGATATCCACACGAAAATGCGTTTGATAAGCTACAGATGACACTCTCTGAACCTGATCTAAATGCAGACAAGATCAAATGATGAAACTTCAATGTCCAATTCTGTGTCTTAACAAGATGTGGTAGTAATTTACAGTATATTTCATAAATCAGTCACATCTTAGGCACATAGGGAAATTTACATTGTTCTGAATTGCCTCTTAAAAATCATCATTCAAAAAAAATGGCTCAAAAAAGGCAATTCCTTCTGTAAAATGAGAGAGCAACAAATAACATTACCAGTTCAACATTATCAGTCCATAGTTTTTTTTTTCTGTTCTCAGAAGTTCAATCTCGAAAATGGCACACCTTGAGAGTTGTTGACATTCTGCTAGTGAGTATTTACCAACAAGTGGCACATGGACAACTGAACTGAACTGCAAATAGTTTTCAATCACAGCTCATTGATTCCAGAAAGGAGCGGAGACTGACTTGCCTTTATCACAATGACTGCAACAAATCACCAGCAGTTACAACAGTGGTGACCAGGGCAAAGTGTCACATAGTTTAGACATCTGTTTAAATACCACAACATTGTGGTAACTGTCTTCACGAACAATAACTGGAAATGGCCTAACATCAACACTGGACTGTGCATGAATAAAAGTGGCCTGGTCTGATGAATCAAGACTCCTGTTTTATCATATCAGTGATCAATTGTGGTTATGTCAATAGAGGCTATGGCAACTGATGTACTGTTAGGGGGACATGGCCCAGTGACGGTGGTGTTATGCTCTAGACAGTGCTTTCTTGGGATAAGTTGGGGCCCATTTTTCCATTAGCAAAACCCCTGACAGTTGTTATGTGTCTGAACATCATTGTGGATGAAGCACGCTTATTCATGGCTACTGTGTTACCTGCTATTGATAGCCATGCCACACTGCCAGAATCACTTTGGGGTGGTTTAAGGGACATTCTTGTGAATTTTGCTTAATGCCTTGACCTCCAAAGTCACCGGACATGAACCCAATTTTATATTTGTAGTTTGACTGGGAGAAGTGATTTCACAGTGCATCACCACCAATGTATTTCGGAAAACTGGCAGCTTTTCCCATCCTGACATTGAACACTTTACTGGCCAAAGCCAGCCCTCAATAATTGTATATACTTCTCTGTAAGCTGCACTTGTGGCACTGTTTTGGTTGTCAGGTGAGATCAATGCTCTATACTCACTACTTTTATACTTAACCACACTTTTCAGACACACAATCAAGTACAAGTGTAGGCCAAATATACTTTCTGTATACTGTATGTGCTAGTAAGTCAAGCATATGATTTTTTTAAAACAAAATGTTAAAAATGATGCAAATACAGAAAAACATTTCTGAAGCTGAAGATTTCTGAAGCATAGACTTAAAAACCACAACTGAACAACTAGATCGTTCTAGAAAAACGAATGAAAGATTATTGGGGAATTGTACAAGAAAGGGTTGAAACATCTAAATGTCAAGTAAGAAGATAAGCACACTTCACACACTCAGATACTCTGTTGAGTGTACTTTCATGTATTTCCTATTGTGTTTAATCCATTGATGAATGTTCTGTCAATACTGTAATCCTGTAAAGCTGTTGAAGGTGAAACTGCACGTATATGATGGTAGAGTTTGTGAAAGTGAACAGCTGCTCTGACAGTCGTCCCTACAGACCTTCATCAAGTCACATCACTTCAACATGCTAAACAGACTCATGCTAAAAAAGCCCAGCACTGCATTCAGGCCATTTTAACTCTTATCTAAGCTATAAAACAGAGAAAAGAAGACTGAGCTTATAGCATTACCAGCTAAAGTGTTTAAAGCCTGAAGTGTTAACCTCGCTAATGGTTAACTGAAAGCGTATTGTTGCTTTTTCTGTGCTAGTGAGAAGTACTGTGAGATTATACTGTTAACTATTTCTGTTGCTGTAAGCTATACTATTATTGGTATTGTATTGCAGTAAAATAGTAAGATGTTCAATTTTGTAAAGATTTTATGGTTATATAGTGAAGTGAACTTTAAATGCTAGTATAAAGTAAGCATTGACATTATATGTAATGGTATTTACAGTCATGATTAATGTCACTTTACAGCAACAGCTCTATCAGATAAAGAAAATCAGGGTAAATAGTGTAAGTTCATGTGTCTATTAATTTCTCACTGCATATTTTCAGTGTTTTGAGGGTGAATAAGCAGGTTGCTAATGAACAGGGCTCACACAGAACTAGCATCAAAAGAACTAGCACTGCTCATATTGGACAACTACTTCAAACGCAGACTCCTTGATGGTCATTAAGAGTAGTAATTCATTGAGGAAACTTCATTAAGTCTTTCCAGTGGTTTGAGGTTTAGCGTTGGTTCCTCTCTGAGCTCTGGTTCCTCTGAGACAAATAGAGTGGAATTGTGGAGTTATTAATGGACTGATAGTAATGTGTGTCCAGTAACTACAGTATATTATAAATGGGAATGCCTATGCCTGTGGGGAGGAACATGCTCTAGTTTCAAGGTGATGTTTGCTAACAAGGTGTTGTGCTAACTGAGATTAAGCCAAATATAATCATATTTTCGTCTCTTCAGCAAACAACAGCCTCACTGTTATTGATCTAAACAAACTCTTAAGCATTAAATTGAATCGTGTACATCTATCTGCACATAGGATGGTTTAAATTATCCCTATAAAAGAAATGTATGATTACTTTCAAGCTATCACACTATTTGTACTCTGTGAAAAGAAAACACAGACTTACAGTACACCAAGTAAAGAAAAAAATTGTCATACAGACTTTACAGTCAATGCAGAATTGATGGTGGCCACTTTTAAACTTGAACAGAAAATTAGATGGGTGCTATGCAGTTGTGCCTGAAGGGATGGCTGGATGGATTGCTGAATGGTCTGACAGGTGGACACATAGATAAATAGATACAGTATTGAACATCTGCCTTTACATCCACTTGCATTTTAATGACATCTAAATGAAATCCATAGGGCTTAATATGGAGTTGGTCAACCTTTTGCAGGTACAGTATAACAGGTTCAACTCCTCTGGGAAGGATTTCCACAAGGTTTAGGAGTGTGTTTTTGGGAACTTTTGACCATTCTAGAAGGGCATTTGTGAGGTCACGCACTGATGTTGGTTGACTCACAGTCTTTGCTCTAATTCATCCCAAAGGTGTTCTGTTGGATTGAGGTCAGGACTTTGTGCAGGCCAGTCAAGTTCCTCCACACCAAACCCATTCATCCACATCTTTATGGACCTTTGCGGACTGATGCACATGCCATGTTGTACCAGGAAGGGGCTGTCCTGTAAGACTTGAATGCACTCTGCATGACTAGGTGCTTTTTATACACCATAGGTGATTTTATACACCTGAATTGAATGATTTGGAAATCATTGAAACTTTAAAGTCTTTAATCATGATAATAAAAACTAAAATCATTTAAAAGTAGGAAAGCAAACTTTGACGAACCATACATTTTTTTCCATCCTTCCTATCTGTATAAAAAATGTCTAGCTAATCCTTATAAAGTAAACGTGTCTGTGTTGAATGAGAGCAGGTGTGTTCTGACAGACAGAGCCCTGCTGTGAGCAAAGCCAAATGTTCACTTCTTCCTGCCTCCCTCTGGCTCACTTCCTGTGTTACCCAAGACAACTCACCTTAAAACAGCCTCAAAGAGTCTGTATCAGGTATTAATACAGACCCTCAGATACACCTGAATGTTCAGAACCAGACCTCAGGCTGTGTGTGAAACAGATGGAGGTGTGAGAAACGTGATGAATAATTGCTTTAGTGAAGCTAGTGGAGGTTCTGCTCTCTGAAAACACAAGCTGTTTGTTTATTTTGATCTCGCTGTTTTCCAGACACTTTTGTTTCTGTGTCTCCCGCCGTTTACTGTGTCCTGGTCTGCACTCCCCCTCTGTTTGGTCCCTTTATCTTCCCCTCACAGATCCTTCCAGCATATTTTAATAGCAGACGCAAGGCAGTGAATGACAGGAGGGACAGAATTAATCTAACTTTGCATCATCATCAAGATTTCTGCAATGTTGCAGCTGCCTGCCACAGTTCACGATAGTGGAGCTTTTATACAGTATATCAACTACGGGTCACACACCTGCTTATAATGACTTAGAGGAACAGTACAAAAAAGTTGCTCAAAAATCAAGACTGTGGGAATATCAGTTTAAAATAACTGCAACCATTATAACACCATGACACAAATGTTAGCAAATTTTTTTCCTCAAAAACCCAACAACACTGAGACCCCTGCAGGGTACATGGTTAACCCTAAAGGGTAATATGGTTTAAGGGCCATTAGCCCCTTTCATGCAGTAATAAGGGTAAATTGCCTTAAAATTTCTGTAACAACTTTACTGCTACTCTACTATCTACTCTACTCTCTTCTATTCACACAGGCAACAACGTTACATCATTTTTCCAGAAAAGCATCATTCACATATCCATTCCAAGAGACTGGTAAATTCTGTGACATGATTAACAATAAATGACCTCTAAAAGGCTGCGCTTGTATTTGTAAAGATGAAGAGGGTCAGCCTTTTTATTGATGGTTGGTCACACAGTTGAACCGCTTGCAGTGGTTTATTAGCATTTTATTGATATTTCTTTTCACAGATGGCACTAAGAAAGAACACAGGAGCGTTGTCTAATTAACAAGCAGCAACTAAATGTACCTGGACAAAATATTTAAAGGACTTTATTTTCATAAAAAAGACAGAGAGTCATTCTGATTGTTCAGAGGAATGTTTCAGTAGAAATCAGTAGACGTCTCACTTGAGCATATTCTGAACTTATACATCGTCATACTAGCAATATTCCTTCTGGATTAGCACACAGCAGAATTCTGTCAATTTACTGGAAACGTAACTTCTGTTTCTGGAAAATTGCAGGAACAAATATTCTGGTATTTTTAAAACGGGCCTGTTCACACATGATCTTTTTCCAGCTATTTACTTGTCATTTTCCCTGAAAAAAGTATTTTTGTGAATTGTGAGATGATTTACATGATGTGTTTAAAAGTCCCGTGAAACTAAAATAAAGTTTTTTAGATGTTAGTATCAGTAAGTTAGTTTTTAAAATATATAAGTTAGTGTGCTCCAAAACAGTGACAAAATTCACTTTTAGAAGATATAAACATCCAAAGATTGCAGTTTGACATTTCTGCCTAAATGGATTAACAATTCTTTTGACATCACCTCATACTTGAGTTTCTCATCAAATCCTCTGTCCAATTCGAATGCTCTCTAGTATCTGACATGTCCTGGCCCCTTCAAAACACTTCTCATTTGCTGCGCGCGAGCTCAACCACTCTCACTGGTAGAGCTGTGATAAAAACTAAACACTATTGTCTGTTTTTTAAAGGGGAGGAGCTACTATATGCACCGCCCTGTCTTCATGTTTCAGTTCATATTTCAGATTACGTCATAATAAAATTGAATAAAAAATGCATATTTAGCTTGGCTACTCTTACATGGACACTTTTTGTTTAAGTCAGAATGAAATCAAACAAAGTGTTCACATAACAGCCATATAAAGTGATCAGTGCGTTTTTGTCAAAAGCATTAAATTGGATTTGATCTTCACAGGTATACACAGGTATATACTCTTTCAAAAACATGGATATGTATACGATTCTAACGATATGATGCATACTATATGATGCATACTATATCCACACTATATGATTCTTTTCTTTGTTTTAAAAAGCAGACTTACTATCAATATATTTTGGGGGACAATGTGATTCAAGAGCTTATATTGAGCTTATATAGAGCTTATGTTATATACTCCATATCAAGTGGAACAAAACAAGGCAGCTCATTTTTTTTGTATTAGACATCATTTTGCCTGTACTACATCATTGCACATGTACACAATTTTATAGTTTCAGTTCCCAACTTTTCAGAATGCCATAAGCACAATGTCACATGACAACAACCAACCAATCAGCTTCATACATTATATGAATCATACACATTTCAGTAATAATTATGAGTGAGTCATTGATCATTCACTCAACCAATTAATTTAAAACACTTAAACATGTGTTTATATAATGTCTATAATGTACGTTTTTCAATATTACTTATTTAAATTTTTGTCATATGAAAGCCATATCATACCATTATGTACTTTATACACAAATCCTGTAACATTTCTGTAATATTCATTAAATATCATCTTAAATACCATGCTTATAATGACTATAGGTATCTCGTTTGATCGTTTATACAGACTCTCTATGTTTTCCTCACTCAAAATCTTACTGTATTTACTAATAGATTATCATATTAACTTACCGATACATCTGGATGTGGCCAATGTGGTATCAAGACGGTTTGGTTCTAGGTTGGTGTACATCTCTTATTCCATGGTACTGTACTTCTGTCTTTGTCTAATTGTGGTATCAGTCTGTATAAAAGCCCAATTAAAAGAGCATCAAGTCTCCCATCCATACAGCACATTAAAAATGGCCAATTAAACCTGCACTGACTGATTCTGATTTACTCGCAAAAGTCATTTATTAGAGCAGCTCTTTCAGTCTCTCACCTTTGCATTGCTTTTTTCATTCTTCTTTGTCTCTTGAATGAGCTCGTCACTCCATCTTCATCTCTATAAAGGTAAAACATTAATCGTGTGTGAATGTACAATCCTAACAGGGATTCCTCATTACCAGTGAAGTGTCTGACTTTCTGTTCATCATTAAAGCATATTTTTCCACCACAGCCTTGCAGATGTAATATCAGTCGCCACAAAGATTGCAGCTCCCCTCTTAAACTCTAAGACTGCTCTCAGACACATTCACCAAACATGCAAATAAGACACACAGCAGCCCGGCGGATAATCATGTTACAGCTTTCAACAGTTCCTCTTCCTCCGACTGAGTATAAGATGTGGATTTAACAGCGCCAGAGGTTGAACTGCTTCTGTTCTCATTGGCATATGAAAGCTTTCTGAGTCAAGCTGATAGAGGAGGAGGTGTTTAAAACAGCTGATCCGCGTCTGCTGTGTCACTGATACACTGACTTCAGGAAAACAGACATTTAGGGGGAAATATGATTAAAAAGCTGAGTGCCTTATTGCTGGTATCTAGTTTTGGTTTAAAATGCAATGATCTTTGATTCTAGCATTTATGTGATGAGTACAGTAAGGACAAATCCACATCATGTGATATCTGGGATTTGAGCTCTCATTGATTATGCATTGACATCAAAACAATTTCTCTATTTCAAATGAAAACTACTTATAAAGGTATGAAATTAAGTGTCATATTACTTTTGGTTAAATTAAACATGTTTAGTTCTTTTCATTTAGTGCTTTTTCAACATGAAGTTGAAGAATTATAAACTATGAAACTTCTGTGTGGAGTTTGCATGTTCTCCCCGTGTTCACGTTGGTTTCCTCCGGGTGCTCTGGTTTCCCCCACAAGTCCAAAGACATGCGGTATAGGTGAATTGGGTAAGCTAAATTGTCCGTAATGTATGTGTGTGAATGAGAGTGTATGGGTGTTTCCCAGTGATGGGTTGCGGCTGGAAGGGCATCCGGTGCCTAAAACATATGCCGGATAAGTTGGCGGTTCATTACGCTGTGGCGACCCCAGATTAAAAAGGGGACTAAGTTGAAAAGAAAATGAATGAATGAATGAATGAATAATAATGTTGTTTTGACTGTACTGTTTTTACTATTAATGAACTGGTCAAGATTTTTTTTTTTAAATATGTGAATACAAATTTAAATGCTTGAACCCTAAGTAACTGTTACCTGCTTTAATGATCCATCCATCTAAATGAAAGTAAAGGATAACAGTTTGCAAAAGCTGCTGTCATTATTTACAGTTTTGTAAAATGACCAGCTGCTCTTTGTGGGACTTTTTTCCAAATACTTACTTTGTTTACTTTGTTTCCCAATTGTGGTTCTCCATCATTGATCTTGGCTGTTGGATTGTTTGTGTGTGCAGATCTGCTGGCAGTGCCGAAACATCCGTATTCAGCCATGGAGAACTGGGGCCTCAGTGTGTTTGTGGAGCAGAAGATCTTGCTGGATCCTGACGTCTCGTCCTTCTCCTATCAGATGGAGCTCACCATGGTGGTGGTGCACGAGATCTGCCATCAGGTAAAACACAGTTAATTCTGTAACACAAACTTAATGAGCTGTTGTTGTCATGCATTGCTTCAGTCACAGCAAAACGTTATCTCACTGGTTTGAAGAGGTTAAAGACTGCGATAATAATATCAGGTGTGTTAATATAAATAATAAAGGACTCATTTAGTCCAATTATTTCAGCGGACCAGCCAAGGTCACTCTCTTGGCATCTCATGTTGTTTATTTCATGGCCACTGAAGTGTTGCATTTTAATTAGAGATAAGCAACTTAAATCGGTCCAATCATTTTTGTGTAATATTTCAACTGTTTTATGACATTAAAATATGATTTTAAATTGTATTTAACAGCTTAAACAGCCTATAAAACTGTAAAGAACTGTAAATGACCTGGGATACATATTTAATTTTCCCCTTATATTCCCGATATTTTATCTATCTATTTATCTTTTTGTCTATTCTATAAGACAAAATGTTCTCTTAAACAGTAATCAATATTTTTAATATCAATTACTAATTGGGACATTTTGATTTTGACAAACTTTGAGTATAGCCTACAGTAATTAAAATAGGTCCAATGCTATTTATGTTCATGCTTAAAAAAAAGACTTATTCATTAGGCTATTATCTGGTCACTTTTGAACACGTGCTTTCTCCAAATGTAGTAGTGCAACTTTACTAATTTAACTGATTATATGGGTGTACTTAAATCCACATATATGCTACATGTTGGGATGTGTGTTTGGAATTTGGTGCGTTATGAATGTCACGACTAATGTCAAAAATTGCGGTCAACAATCACACATGCTGTTTAGACATTGTTATAAAGTGCACACAGACAGTATTGCTTAGATTTATATAGAATAATCAGCATATTACAACCTTGAAGGTGTCTGTTTTGATAGCGTTCCGTTTACGTTGAGGTTCAGTTCTTCGTGGTAAACAATTAGTTGCGTGACCAAGTAATCAGTGTATCTATCAGCTCCCTCTAATGGCGAAAATAATCATTACACCATACATTTGGTACAAAATTTGCGGTTTCAAACTTTATAGACCATTTCAATGTTATCATGTCATTGGCCCATGAACATTTCCTGCTTGTTATCAAACTACTTCATAACTGTAACAAGAGGCAATTCAATCATAAACAGATTTCATAACATTATTTAATAACACTTTATTTTGATGGTCCATTTGAGTATTAGTAGACTGTCTGCTTAATATCTGTTGATACTGCTCCTTCAACAGACATTTAACTGACTATAAAAAACTTTGCAAGTACATGTCAACCCTACCCTAACCCCAACCCTAACAGTCCACTTATAATCTAATAAGAATTAGTTGGCATGTATATGCAATGTAACTTAAATTCAACAAACAGACTATCGAAATAAAGTGTGACCCATTATTTATCAATATGTGGCTCTTTTTGGATTCTCGGAAGCTATAGAAAGAAAAAATGTAAAATGGGAAATGCGCTGGGACCATTGTTTTTTTGTTTACATCCCTTAAAATGGTCTATACAGTATATGGCTTTAACACGAGGACAGAACACCAAAAACTGGAACTGTCACAGGAAAATTTTGACATGATGACCATTAAGTAATTGATGACATTTATAATAATTGATTTTAAAAATTATAGAAAAATAATAATAGCAACAATAATTGTTTATGATAATTAGTGAAAGATTGAGAATTTATGGACTATATCAAGTATGAAAATAGTTGCAAACAAATCAATAGCAGTTTGTTTTGTGTTTGAGCCACACATAGCAGTGTTAAATAACTGAATACTGTGGCTGTGTGTGTATGTGTGTGTGTGCATGTGTGTGTGCGTGTCATTTATTCAACCAATTTGTTCATATTCAAATTTAAAACATAAAATAAAGAGAAAAACCCACAGAGTCAGAGAGTAACAGAGTGTGAAGACGGTCAGCTGTTGAGTAAAAGGGCAGAACAACAGCAGATGTAATTGGACATCTTGAGAATTTAAAGCATGGCTTATATAAAAAGAGCTTCACACATTATATCCACTGGGATGATGAAAGTAGAGACTTATTTTTCTTCATCCCACTTTTTTTCCTCACTCCGGTTTGCTCTCTCCAGAGTGTTTCCTTCATACACATCGCTGTGTTAAATAACCTATTTTTTCCCCATGTCTTTGCATCATGGCAGACTATCAGACACAGATCAAACAAGTAGTCTGTGTTAATTTTTTTTTGCAGGAATGAAATCTTCATTAAGGGACTTAAACCTACAAAATATATCAGTGTGAATTGTGAAATGATGGAATAATTCAATGCATGTGCTCATTTTTCACCACGCAGGCTTTGTTTGCAGCTCTTGTGTTTCTGAGAACCATGGATTTTAGAGTCTTTTGTGATGGTCAGATTATTTATGAGCATATTGGAGATGTTCTGTGCTTTCCAGGATTGTTCTGGACTCATCTCTTGAGTAGTCTGCATTGTGTTCTATGCGTTTTGATAAAAGCTCATTGAGCCGGATGAAACACCATTTCTTCAGCTCCTTTTCCCTTCTACTTTTTGGTATTTTATAGAGAAGGAAATAAAATAAAACAATCACCTCATCTCTCATTTCGCCACAGATAATGCAGCTCCGTCTGAACTCATTTCGAACCTTATACAGTAAAACACTCTCTCAGGGAGCATGAAATCACGGTATTATTTCAGAAACAGCAATAACGTGAATATTTGATATTTTTAGAGCTGAGGGTGGCCCAGATCATACTGTTCTCCACATATAAAGTCCTGTTTTATGATCAAGAACAAATTGAAATGGAGCCGCAAAAAAGGCTGGAACTATAATATTGATCAGAGTCAATGTCTACAGGCAGAAAACTGAAATATGTTCAATATTGTTCTGCTGTATAACATCCGCATTGAATTCACATTTATGCATGTGTACAACAAAGTAAAAGTAGTACACACACACACGCATGCATGCACACACACACACGCATACACGTGCACAAACACAACACCATGTGATAGCAGATAATTATATAATTGGTCTTATCCAAATAAACTAGTCCGCTAAAAGTGTAAAGTAAGGGAAAACTTTATATACATCTTTATGTATTTTTTATTACAGTTACTTGTAATAGCAGTTCTATTTAAATCAATTTAGAGAAACACAGTTATATATATATATATATATATATATACAGTAATGTTTATATATACAATTCAATTCAATTCAAGTTTATTTATATAGCGCTTTTTACAGTGTAGATTGTGTCAAAGCAGTTTAACATAGTTGAAGGAAAGTCCAGATTTCAGAGTTGATGTTCAGTTCAGTTCAGTTTAGTTCAGTTCAGTTCAGTGTGGTTTAAATTTCACTTCTGAAAGTTCAAACACTGAAGAGCAAATCCACCGAAGCACAGCTCCACAAGTCCCGATCCGAGCAAGCCAGTGGCAACAGTGGCGAGGAAATAAAACTTCACCAATTGACCAAGTGAAGGGGACAAAAACCTTGAGAGAAACCAGGCTCTGTTGGGCATGATCATTATTCTTCTGGCAAAACTTCCTGTGTGGAGCTGCAGTCTAGGCGCCGGAGGCTGGAGAAGCTGGACGTCCATCGTGGAAAAGCTGCAGGTGTGGGTAGGGCACCGGCGTGAGGTCAGACTGGCCCATAGGATGAATGCGTGGACTCGTTTGTCACTGTGGTCTTTCAGGAATGTGGTCTTTCAGTCTCATGCACCCCATTCCTCCATGACCACCACAGCATTTGCTCGGGATACGGCCTGGTCCAGGATACCTTGGGATCATCTCTTCACAGGTCTTGGATCGCATCAATGGCGCTGCATAGTCTGTAGCGGCCTCGGGATGAGTATGCCCTGGTGGAAATTGAAAATAAAGAAAATAATTAGCGTAGCTGCTGTTCATTGTGTATTTAAACCAGATGCAAAGATGGAGAGAAATGGGGAGAAATATATAGAAAAAAAGATCCCTTTACCTTTGAATTTAAGATGTGATTAAAATGATTAATATATTAATAATAGTATAATTTTTTTAATCGATTTTGATATTTTGTAGATAATTCAGACTCATAACAACCTAGCATTTTAGATTGTCATCAAGTTCTTTTAATATTTTTTTTTATTTATTTAACACAGGGTGTTAAGATTTAATGCAGGCTGCTAATTAAGATGACATTTTCTATTCAAACAATGACTCGGCTTGAATCTCATGGCCATCAATTTCATATAAAGTTAAATAACACGCTGCTAATTGTTTTTCCAGTTAATCTGAGCTTAGAATGAACCAGTGGGTGGAGCTTATGCTCAGCTGACAAACTGATTGACAGTTTCATTTTAAAATGCATTAGATCAGTCCTCGTCCAGCACTTATTCTGTCATATATTAAAAGGTCTGTCTGTGCGCTAATAACTTGAGCTGGTGGTAAAGTGCCGGCGTCTGATAAATCACATTTGTATCTCCTCTCTTTCTCTCTCTCTCCGACTGCCTGCAGAGAATTGATTAGTGGACAACAGGCGCAGTTTGCTATTGTTTAGGTTTGTCCCGTGGGCTCTTTGGGTCACAGGATCACCTTTCTCTGTCATTTACTGTAGCATTGATTTGTTAGTAGATTTGCCCCCAGCCAACGATGGAGTTTATATGTCACAGCCATTCAATCACTGTAAATTTCTCATCTCATTTCAGCCTCTCAGAATTAAATGATGCTGCCACAGTCCTTCATATGCAGTTATTCAGCCAATAACACAAGCCTATTAGAGACCAATACAACTGATGTTCAGTTTTCTTATTTTCCCACAGATTGAAGAGGTGACTTTCTGACCTTTGGTTATGAATATATTGAGAAAGTGAGTTCTTATACGTCACTTAAAATGGTTGCTTTTAAAAATGTTAGATGTTAAATAAGAGTTATGAAATATGAGGATAAATGGCTGTCAGTGGAACTGAGTCTTGTGTAAATGACTCACGTCTGTTGGTTGCTGTTTTATTCTCTGCTTTTTTCATAAAATACAGCATCTGAAAACACATGAAATCTGGGATTTCACACTCTCACTCTGAATATAGACTAATAAATGAATTTTGTCAGTCAAAACAGAGCAATTCAATTTCTTTTATGGTAATTTAGAGCAGCTTGCCATTCTAGTTTATTTCAGGTTTAGTGAGATTTAAATATGAAGAGGATAAACAATCACATTTATTTTATTAGTGCAAGCAGAAAGTGTGATGATATCTCTGTTACAAAACCTAGTGAGCTGCCTACATAAGCAGCTGCCTTCTAAGAAAGCATTGCCATTGAGTTTGAGACTCATATGATTGATTTCAAATATAGTTAACATAAAGGCATGGTTTTTTTTCTGCATATAGAGTTATGAATATATAGGCCACCGCCATCTTTTTTTTTTACCACCTCCACATTTTGACAAAATTACAATTAATATTAGCCATTTTAAATGAGATCAGGTTTTACTTGATAAGATTACAAGATTAACGCAAAATGTATTTGTTTCAAGTAGCACAATATCATGATCGAGATACCACCTCTGCCTCAAAATAAAGCCCATGAGAAACGTTATGCTATAGTTACTTCCCGTGGAATTTGATGCTAGCATGTTGCTTAGTGTAAAATACTTTTTGTCACAAAATTAAGTTATAGATACAAAGCATTATGGGAAGTGTAAGATTGGTTTCAAACTATATTATAATGAATCATGTTTGCTTAACAAGCATGACTTTCAGCCATACTCTGCTTTATATTACCATCATAATAAGTTTTGAATATTTAAGTTCATCTATGGACATGATTCTGCAGGGATACCATAGTAAGTAACGAAGACCACAACTCCCATGTTTCCACACAAAGTCCCAACCTCATCAAAATAAGCCTTTGTTTGTTGTGAATATGCGCCCTCTAGTGGCAGAAATTATATATTGTGCCTTTTAAACAAAGAATAATCATTTCAAAATTGTTTAACATGATGGAGCCACATTTGAATGAGAAAACTGATTTAATGGTGTCAAATCCAAGTGAATCTCAATGAATACAGAATAAATAAATACATACATTTTCTAAGTGATTTAAAGTGTGTTTGAGTGTTAATTTTTAACATTTTAAATCATCAAATTCTATAAAGCAGTTTTTATTGACGTATTGAAACAAATCATTTAAAGTTTTGTCCAAATATTCAATTAATGCTTGCATACCTACTACATACAGTATTTACAGCATTGTATACTTGCAAAGTAACCACATTTGAAGAATAGTTTTGTTAGGTATTTTGTTAGGGGAGTCTGCATGCTTGTGAAAGATGCAGGTTTGAACATTTGACCTTGTACTCAAGACGTCTTTCTTGTAGTTTTCTTTTTATAAATATTATTTCAGAAAGCAGTGAGTCACACAAACAGTGAGCAGACAGACCTTGTTTGAACCTCTTCATTAAATGTCAATGAAGGACATTTACCCTCAGTTATTAAGGGTTTTCTATAAGTAAAGACTGACAGTTTGGTTGAAGGCTTCATGTCAGTTTTATCTCCAGAGAGATTCTTGTCTGCTTCTGAGAGATTCATGTCTTAAGGCTGTTTTAATGATGGTTTTGAAGGTTTTCTCCTGCTTCATATGTTCAGTGTTAGATGCAATATAAAGTAGAGGAACAGAGTGAACTCTTGCAGTGGATCTGTTAATGAAGCAGGAGAACTGCAGAATCCATCTTTTCAGTTTTCGTCTCTCTGACGTTCTTGAAGTAATTGAGCAGTGTTCTCCCAGTTTAGTGTTTATTGACTATCTAGTGTTTTTACTTTAAAAACTTTATAATGGTTTTTCCTGCAGTCATTAGGACTCATGTGCTGTTCTAAGAGTTTACAGCCGCCTTTCCATCTCCAAGTCATTAATATCCAGTAGAGAGTAGTTTGGGGGACTGCGTTCCAATCATATCCATATATGGAAAATTCTGTTTCCAAATTGAGCGACGGATCTGTTACAATATTGAACATTTTGTGGTTATATGTATGCAACTGATTGGCTGAATGTGATGAATTCCAGTGTTTCCCAATCGGGTCTGTGTGTTATTTTTTATCAGAAAATCTTACTACTTATATATATATCTGTAATTGTCTAACAAGTGTTTCCCCACAGACCGCAATTTCCCCCCGTATAAGTGTTTCTGTGTATTATGAATGAAAACAGTAGGTACCAGTAGAATTACTGTGTGCCAGCAAGAGGCGATTTTGGACAGATTTCCCAGCTATAGCTGTAAACAAAGCAGCAGACAGCCTTATATATAAGATTACCTTATATAAAATTACTTGTACCACATTTTGAATGAAAACATAATGCATAACTTGTTTGTTTACATTGTAATTCCAGTTACTATTCTCACCAGGCTGCAGAAGAGCCTTCTATCGATCCCAACTATCGATAGTCTACCCTGACTATCGATTGCCAACATTTATCTTTTTATTTAGTTATGTTTCCCAGTGATGGGTTGCAGCTTGAAGGGCATCCGCTGCGTAAAACATATGCTGGATAAGTTGGCGGTTCATTCCGCTGTGGCGACCCCAGATTAATAAAGGGACTAAGCCGAAAAGAAAATGAATGAATTATTATTTAGTTATGGCAGTCCCGTACAACAATACACATCATACAAGAGTATTGTTGCCATAACTCCACAAAGTTTTCCCTCCTTTCATGGAAGCAGTCCTCTCTCTTTTGCTTTGCCATTTCAAAAACTGTGTACGAAAGAGTTTGTGTACTCCTATTGGTCAATGTCTCCCATGTGACAGGAAAAAAATAAACATGCAAGACTTTCTGCAATTCTACAGATGTAGCATCGGTTGTCGTGCAATATGAAACACTACACAAGAAGAAACAATCGAATCTTGCATCACAACAACATATCCTAGCACAGAAAATTGTGTTAAAATCTGGAAAAATTGGTATAATGTGAATGGGCCTTAGGTCTCAGTAATTCTGTAAATTTTCTCTGCTTATTATTTTGGTTTTAACACAATAAATTACATTATGTTTTTCACTGTTGTTCACTGTCATTAGTTTTAGAGCATCTGATGAATCAGAACAGGGCACAAAAATCACTAAACCTTTGTGAAGCCACTAGAAGGTTTCTCTGAGAGCAGGGCAGCAGCTCTTTTTGAGCCACTAATTAACATCCCATCAGGAGCTTTGAGTCTTTGAGCTCCTGGAATCATGTCATGTTCAGATGAAAGAGGTTTTCAGATGCAGCATTCAGTAGCACATCTGCTTGACGGCCTCCGAGTCTCTGGAAAACATCCAGGCCATTCAGAAGTGCATCTTTTCCAGTCAATAACTCTGTTTTGCGCACTGTCATCTGCACACAATGCCAGAGGTCATTTGGATACTCTCTACCTTCCAGATGGAGAGTTTCATAATCAAATCCTTATTTTTTTCTCTGTCCTGTTTATTTTACGGTGTCCTTGGCGAAGCGCCCAGGTATGAATGCTGTGAAACTGAAAAATGTGCTTTAATTGTGCGAGCGCAGGTAATTGATTGAATAGGCCACTATTAATCAGAGTTCAAAAGCTCTGAATGTTGTGTGAAGCTGTTTGTGAATAACTTTTCTGTTGAACCCGAGAGCAGTTGGTTATTAGAAGTGCTCGCTTGTATTTACTTCTGAAGAGAAAAGTTATTTTTCTGCCGTATTGGACTTTTCTAATAAAAATGTGTTTGGCAGTGGATGTAATATGCTTTCCTGGGTATTGGATGAATTGAAGAGTGTATATTTTCCTGATAAAGAAAGTTTGGTTTTCCGCTTACCCATAAACACTTTTCTTTGTAGAAAACAACAGAAGTTTGTCGTAATTCTTTGCCGGTGAACATGAAATCGATCTTTGTAATGGTCACTCTGTTTCTGTGTGGATGATTGATTGTTCATTTCTTCTCTTCTAGTGGTTTGGGGATCTGGTCACACCGGTTTGGTGGGAGGACGTTTGGCTGAAAGAGGGATTCGCTCATTACTTTGAGTACATTGGGGCTGATTTCCTCTTTCCAAAGTGGAACATGGTGAGTTGTTTCGCAGAAGTCAGAAATTCTTTTGATTTAATGTAATGGATCATCCATAACTTTGATTGGAAATGAAAATTTGAAACTTTTGAATGACTGTGATAGGACACAAATGATTTGTCTCTTAATATACATTAATCAAGGCCTTACACTGTGAAAAGTGACTAGTTACTTGAAAAAAAATTAAACTCGTTAATATTAAAAGCGACAAATTGACTTTACTGACTTTAAGAAAGTGAGTAAACCGATTACTTGGAACTGTTAGGTTGACTTAAGTTTTTATCATTTATGCACAGTTTATACTAATTTTAAGGCAATGGGTTTACTTGCTTTTTAAAAGTCAGCTAATCACTTTAAAACACCAGGTTTACTCACTTTTTTAAAGTAAACTAATTGGTTTAAATGCAACATGTTTACTAATTTTTTTAAAGTAAAGTCAACAAATTAGCTTAAAAGCAATGGGTTTACGATTTTTTTAAGTCAACTACTGTAACTGCTTTAAACGAATGGGTTTACTAGCTTTTTTTTAAAGTCAACTAATCGATTTAAAAACAACGGGTTTACTTGCTTTAAGTAAAGTCAACACTGTTGGGTTCCACACAATCCTCTCATGTTCCAATGCAAATTGATTACGTTAACTTAATGTTGTTGTTTTTTTTACAATTCTAAGTTGATTGAACATAAAACAATTAATTTGTGGTTTCAGCTCATTTTAAATAAGTAATTTGAAGAAGCAGCAAAAATATTTCTTTTTGAATGAACTAATCTCTTTAAAAGCAACATGTTTACAGACCTTTTTAACTAACTGCTTAATAAACAATGTGTTCATTAACTTAAGTAAATGTAACTAACTGTTTTACATAAATGTATTTATGTTTTACATACATAAATGTACACTTTATATTATAGAGACAATGTATGTACTCACTCTTCTTTTTAAGTAAAGTCAACTTTAAAAGCAACAGGTTTACTAAGTTTTTAAAGTAAAGTAAAATAATTAATGGAAAATGTGAGTAAACATGTTGCTTTTAAAGTCAAATATTCGCTTTAAAAGCAAAATACTTACTCACTTTTTACATTAAAGTCACTTAATCACTTTCAAAAACAATAGGTTTACTAACTTTTTAAGTAAAGTCATTCATTCATTTTTCTTCGGTTTAGTCCCATTATTCATCAGGGGTCGCCACAACGGAATGAACCGCCTTAAGTAAAGTCAACTAATACTTTATTAAAGTGTATGATGTATATGGTCTTGCTATACATAAGTGCACACTTTATACTGTAGTTCCAGTGTCTGAATTCCTCACAATCAGAGCAATTCTTGAATGCTGTTTTACAGACACAAGATCTTAAGCTTTTATACTTGTGCCAAGATTCAATTGAGCAAGAAACAACAGTCTTATCACGGTGTATTTCATCGCCTTAGATACTTTGATTGCTCAAGTCTCTCTGTTAAATGTAGATAGCAATCTCACAAAACCAAATGATTTAATTTGATCCTTTTAAACAAAAGAACGGAATGCAATATCATTTGTTCAACTATTGTCAATCAAGCACAGATTAGCTTTTTTCATCTCTCTGTGAGTCGAGCTCTCCGTCCAGTGATTTCTCAGTGTTGAGTCAGTCAACTGTCACAATATAACTGCATCACAGTGTGCCAGTCGCTGCTGGCTGGTCAGTGGCACTCAGCATGAACAGTATTTTCCTTCCTTTTGAAATCATCCAAGAAAGATGTCACAGCGTATAGTCACTCTTCTAAACTGGACAATGCTTTTGTAGCCAGTTGAACCTGTATTTATATGCTTTAGCACATTGAAGCATGGTCGTCAAATGGAGGACATGAGCACGGTCTTATTTCTATCTGTCATTTCTTGCAGTCTCTTTGACATTTTGTGAATGCCAAAAGGAAAAAAATAAAGGGAAAGAGAACAAAATCTTTTAACAAAAACAAGAAGAATGCATACAAGAAGAAAAAAAGAATGTCAAATAAATGTATAATAGTAGTCTATTTGTAATGTTTCAATCTTTCTCTCTGGGCAGTGTGAATATAATCATGTTAATGACAAGTGTGCGTTTGATCTTTTCTGATCTTAATGAATAAGTGTGCTAAATGGAGACATGCATGGACTGGTTCATTATGAGCTTGTAAAGAACAAATTGTTCCAACTGTTTTAATGGTTATTATGAGCGCAGTTGGAGTTCGACTTCATGTTCATATCTAATGGTGTTGAACTCTGTTATCAACACGCTTCTGTTTCAGTCCTCCTTCATTGCCACAGCAACCAGTGCTTATAATATAATATTTTATTGTCTTATAATGAAATCTATATGTAGTCGACTCTGAATGTTCAATTAGTTATGATAAATGAGTTTTGAAATATTACTTTGGATTGCAGTCAACAACATACTTTTACCTGTGCTAGTCTGAAAATTACCACAACAACATCAGAAAGAAAGTGCAATGGACCTCTGTGACAGTTTGATTCAGAGCAACAATCTCTGCTAAAGCTGAAATTGAAAAAAGCTAGAATTCAAGGGCAACACACTGAGACACAAAATCATCCACATCTATTAGTTTCATCACGTTTCCAGAAGGACAAAGCAAAGCTTCATTTTGAAATGCTCACTGGAGTCGTCTCACTGGAGTCAAACAGGTTCATTGATGATCTGAATACTTGTACTCCGGCCAAGAATTATGAGCCTGTATTAGCATACCAGGTGCAAACCTGCTGTATGTGCATTCTCAGACACTATAGGCTTTTCACATATACACCTACCCCACCGGTAACCCTCACAGCGATGTCACTTGTTGAGAGCATGCGACTGAGAGTGCATGTGCAAGTCTGCAGCCAGACTCTATTGACAATATTTCTGTGTCATTCGATGGTAAACAGTCACTATGGCTGAATCAGAAATCACCCCATACCTTCATTCACTATTACCTAGATTACCACTAATACAGTTGATTTAAATGAGTGAATAAAATGAGTGATTTGGAGCACTGAGTGCACTAGAAGGGATGCATTTTTTTCAGACAAATAAATCCCTCAGACAGATTAGATGTTGAACTTCTTGGTCAGACCCTGTGATACTTATTTAACACTTAACCAGCTGTCTATCAATAATGAAACAAAGCATTTTCATTTCTGTCATGTATACAAACGTTAATTCAACAATTAAAGAACAATTTATGTGGAAACTTGGAATAGGATTCCGACAGTGCATGATGGATATTTTCTAACCATTGAGTGTACATTGGTTGTACAATCTTTATTGTGATGCGTTGTGGGATTGATTAAGTGCACTTCAGAACATTCACTATGGTTTCGGACACCAATACAAATGGCTGCTCCCTCAAATAGTGGACTATTTAACACTCAAAAATGTATTTTTGCTGCTTGTTCAAACCTATATAAAATATACCTATACCTATATAAAATTATCTAAAACAACACGATTCTTGAGATGTTTTTGGGACAGCTTAATTGCTTTATGTTTAATCCACTTAAATTAAATTAACTTAATTGAATTTTGTTGGGACAACAATTCATGTGTGGAACCCTGCATTTTTTGCATTGAAGGGTGATTCAGACACAGCCTATATGAACATTATTAATATTTTATAAGACTTTCTACAGTCATTGA
This sequence comes from Danio choprae, assembly GCA_903798125.1. Classification (NCBI taxonomy): domain Eukaryota; kingdom Metazoa; phylum Chordata; class Actinopteri; order Cypriniformes; family Danionidae; genus Danio; species Danio choprae. The sequence continues at coordinate 2,483,654 of CAIGQW010000596.1, forward strand.
GCAAAAAAAAAAAAAAGGCCTTCAACCTTGTTCTTTAAAACCTTGTTCATCTCAAGGATGATGCAATAAACATAGTCACCGGCTGTTCCTCTGATGGCCCTTCTCATAATTAGAATCTTGGTATTATATTTTAAGTGTATTTTTGGCCATGAGCTTAATTCATGCAGCATACTGCATGTATCATTCATTCTAATTAGGCACGCACTGTTTGTTAACTGTTCAACATGCATTATAATGAAATCCAATTTTAGGTTTGTTATTGAAAAAAGCAACCTGATGAAAAGATCTGCTTTTTGAGCATAATGTTAGAAATTAGCATAATTCTATTCATGTCCAGATTTAGTGGGCTGTAATGCTGCTATTGAAGCTTCGCTTGTTCAATGAAAAAAAAGTACTCAGGCTATCATGAAAACAATGGAGACAGTTTATCACACTGAGGGCCATTGCTATGAATTAGTAGTCATGATGAAATCTGTGTTTCCTGCTCATTATGAGATACAGACTGTTTTCATTTTATCATGAGCTAGTGTGAAGATTATTATAAGCCCATATCCTGACATTTTATCCTACAGATCATATTGTCTTACCAGAGTTTATTGCTATTGTTATGTTTGTCGAGTTAAACAAGCACATACTACTACTATTACTACTACTACTACTACATAATACTTTTACTACTGACACATGTTTTTTTTAATTCAAGGTGTTCTTTATTTTATATTGTTGTTGTTGTTGTTGTTTTTTTTTCTGGGTTTTTTTATCAGACTAAATTAGACTAAAGTTTTTACATATTATTTTTTTCTAAGGTAGGACAATCTGACAAGGTAGGACAAAGTAACAGAACACTGATAATCAAACCTCAGACCCCATCACACCCTATCATGCCACGCTGCGCCAGGCTCAACACAAGTATTTTTTGCAAGTTTCAGCCTGGTGCAGGAATCATTTTCACTTTCTGCTGAACTTTGTTTAAATAGCAAATGCATTTGTGGCCATGTGTGCAACAAAGGGCGTGCTGGTCTGAAAAGAAAGTGTGTTAAGGCAGTTTGTTGGCACATAACTATTTTCAGACCAACTAAAATTTGGATAAAGTCAATGATCCCTTTTTTTTAACTTTTGCTATTTAATAAGTGTGTTAGTGATATGCGCCTATAGGTGGGTCCACAATGCGCATGCATATTGTTTATGATACACACATAAATGCGCAGCAGCACACAAACATCTTGAAATATGAAAAAATTAAATGATTAAAATATAAAAGATTATCATTGTCTACATAAATATAAAAACTGCTACCTCCTCCCACACCTCTTTCACCTGAGGGGGCTTGTTCTGATCTGTTTGTGTGCAAAGTTAAGTAAAGTGTTCAGTTTTTCTGCTTTATTTTTTTCAACTAAATGCCATGGTGTGATCAACTACATGAAATTATGGGTTTAATGCCCCAACACACACCCATAACTCATTAAGAGAATAAGGACAAAATTTCTAGACCATGCGCCATGTCGCTGACCACTTTTCTTAAAATAACAAAATTGGATTTGGACATGCCCTAAGTGCATCTGGACTGTGCACTTCCATGCACTTCATTAAAGATTAAAGATTTCCTTATCTTTAGACTGTACAAAGTATACAAGTTCAAGCAATAAAGCAATCTAAAGCATTTAATTATCTATTGTTATATGTATATGTCATATGTATATCAATATGGTGTCCTTGTTTAATGCATGAGTGATTTCTGCTCACATAATGACCTTCTATCCGGTTTGTCCCAGTATTTCACAGTTCTCTGCTTTAAAGCATCTTGGTTATGGAGCATCAGCCGGGCAGAAAGACCATTTAGGGAACATAATTTCAGTGAGCAATTGGGTTTCACGTTCGATAGGTTTTGATGGAAATACTTCATTGCGCTGATAGGATGACTGCAAGCGTTTCCCTTCCTAAATATGGCTAATATTGCTCATTTCAGGAGGAAAGAGTCTAAACCAGAAGTGAAAACTTTCAAATGCACTGAGAAATGTTGTGAATGGATTTGACAATAGACTGTAATAGGTCATTAAATCAGCCCCCAGGTCCCTTCACCTGCTCAAAACTGCTGGACTGTTTGTTTTCTTCCTCTTTCACATATCTATCATGCTAGGGAAGCTCTCAGAGAGGTTTTGCTTTCCCATCAGGCATTGCTCCCATGCTGCTGACCTTAAAGTGGTCGATCGGTGTGGAAGTTTGAGTGCTTTTACAGCAGGTGATGATGTTGAGACGTTAATAAGCAGGATCTAAATGAAGCATCATTGGACGTAAACACCTTGTTGAGAGCACATATGGGCCAGATGGAAGCTCTTCTCATAGCACTCGTTTTATAAGTGCACGTTATGTGACTCGCATAAAATCAGCTCTAAACCACCAGCTGTTCTCTTTCTGTCTGTCTGTCTGTCTGTCTGTCTGTCTGTCTGTCTGTCTGTCAGTCTGTCTGTGTGTATAGTCACTATAATGAATGTTTTAAATTAACATGAATGCTTTTTGCTTATATATAGCATATATATGCACATTCTGTCTGTCAGAAAACATTAAAGAGACAGATGTCACATACTGTTCTCTTCTACAAGATCACTTAAGTAATGATATAAATAGTCTCAGAAATTACGACACTGGTGGTTTCAAAAAGCACTACTTTTTTTTTAAAAGATCTTCTCTCTGAAGTTAAAAATGAGGGATAAATTATTGCAGCAGTCCATTAGGCATAGCATATTTCAGGGTATTTTTTATATGTTAGAAATATCTTAGGATAATTATACCTCAGATTTGATTCTACTGAATAAAATGTCACCTTTTATAACCTCAAAAAAGAAGTACTTCATGTTTGTTACCTACATACACTTTTATCTACACTTTCATCTGTTATGAGGTTACATATAAGCAACAGACACTCATCATTCTTAGCTCAATATTCGCTGTATTGATTTGTATTTTCACTTTCATGTGAGTCTATTTTATGTCTCTTGTCAATTCATTAATTTGCTTTTAGCAGAATCTCTGAATATGAGGTTGTGGTTTGAGCACACGTGAACAGGATTTACTGGGTTAATAAAAGATGCTGCATTATACTGACATAAAGCCATGAACGGTTTTGATGAACATTTGTTTCTTGATTCATTTCCGTACGTTGTTTGTTTGAGCTCAAATCCCTTGATTAAAATATCCAGCTCTCTTGGATTAATGTCTTCAGTGGGATTTTTAATCAAGCTGCCAAAAGCTTTAATGGCCAAGAATTATTCATAATGATGGAAGAATAAAGGTGTAATAAAACATTTGGAGCATCAAACTCAGACATTTATAACAGCTGAGCATTTGGCTGGCTTTCTCTTAGTCAAACAATACATAGAAGTGAAAATACTAATAACATAAAGAGTCATTTGAATCTGGTCAGTCAGCAGAGATTTTGCCAGAGGCTCCATTATGAAGATGTTCAGAAGATGAACCTGCAGTGTAATGCTTTCATATATAATTCATGTTAATCATATTTAATCTGTTTTCATATACGGTAGCTGGCAAAAAGCCACCTTTAAATGACTAACTGGAAGACAGTGTCACATTTTACTGAAATACTTGAGATTGTGGTATTACATTTATGGTGTTTTTGTTTTTGGTGAACAGATTTTGAATGCAGAACAAAACTATGGTTAAGGATTATCATATATTCAAGCATTTAATATTAACAGTGACTTTCAGTGGTTATTATTTTATAATATGCTGTGTTTGTTCATTTGTGCAGACAATTCATAGAAAAAAAAAATGGTAATACCATTATATTTTATTTAAATAGCCTCAATGTAGTGTATTTTCTCATTGTAATACAATACTGACATTATACATATCAGTTCTAATCTATTCAGACTTTATTTACATGGTAAATTACCAGGTAGAGTCAGTTTTTTCTCACGTGACTATATTAGAGATGGAGAATCTCTGATCCACAGACACAGTCAATGATGAAGGTCTTTTTCTTTGACCCAAAGCTTCTACCTGTGTTCATAGCGAATCCTACAGGGAGAGATTTGATGCAGCAGCAGAGTTTCTCTCTGGAGTGAATTCATTTCATTCTCATGTGCCTGCAGTCAATGTTTCTTCATATCAATGAATATAAAGGCTTCACTCATGAAAAATATGAGCTGGATTTCCCAGAACCACTTTATAATTTAATTTATAGAGCCGATGAAAGTTATGTTCACTTTTGAAAGTAAAACAGAAGCTTGTATGAGAATGTTTTATGCATTTGATACTGTAAAATGACCCAATCAAATGTCTCTAATTCACAGGAGAAGCAGAGGTTTCTGACCGATGTCCTTCATGAGGTGATGTTGCTGGACGGTTTGTCCAGTTCTCACCCGATCTCTCAGCAAGTGTTTGAAGCCACAGACATCGACCGAGTCTTTGACTGGATCGCCTATAAGAAGGCAAGAGAATCTTTAATAGGCTCCTACAGGCTTTATCTGCATGATAGAGATGACTATAAACCTTTAATAATAAGCTGAATAGGTTTATACTAAAACTGAACAAATAAAGTGAAATTCCATGTTTTACTTTCCTTTTTATGAGCAGCCAACAGAAGAGGAACAATGACTTTGCAAAACAGTAGTATCGCTGGTCTAAATCAGTCTTTTATTTATGTGAGGCCTTCACCACGCTGATAAAACTTTATCTTTTATTAAGTCCAGTAAACACCTCAGTTTGCTTGTTATTTTCTCCAGCTAAAATGTTCCCAGTTTATCTTTGTGAATAGTAAATGGAGTCGCGCTGTTATAAGCCTCTTCACATAGGCAAGAAAAACAGTTTAATTAAAAGCTTGTTTTTAAGTAAGTCGAGGACAGAAACCGTTACACTGAGAGATTGTGAGGTTTCGTGTACTCTGGGGACTTTAGTGGCACAATAAACATTTCATCCTAAGCCAGACGACATCTATTTAATTACCTCTTTCTCACTGGAACACACTTTACTGTTAATAACTCCAGCGCCCAAATAAATCCTCTCATCTCCAACATCTAAAGGCCATTAAAGGCACAGAAAGCACTAAAGAGAAAATCTTGTCCTCTGTCAGAGATCAGACACAGATAAAAGCCACTCAAGAATCCTTCCAGCTGTCAATCAACTCAAGGCCAGTTTGTGATTGGCTGTTGCTCTTCCTCAAGCCCCTCCCTGTTTCCCCTCAGGTCCTGTGGCATTATGAACTCTGTCAGTCAAACTACAGTGATCGTGACATTGAGCCTCATCGCTTCCTCCCACAAAACATCCCATGAGTCCCTGAGCTAACAGGAAGTGACACGCTTCACACAGACGGATGGGAATGAGATTCTGTCGAATAAGCATGTCAAATAGCAGAAAAAAGCAAGACAAGTGTCATGGAGTTCTTCTTTAGATTAATCATAATTAACAGAAATTCCATTTTAAAAAGATAAGGGTTTTCTATGATGCACAATGTAAAATTTGAAGTTAAAGTACTAAATTGTAATAAATACATTTGCAATTACATTAATTCAATTTTTTACATAAAATTTTAATATTAAATGAAAAGTGCAAACTAAAAACTAAAGTACAACATTTGCTCAAATATAACTACACTATCAAAACAAACTAAAAACAAGCACAATAAAATGAACTAAAACTGAAATAAAAAATGACAAAATGTTAAATAAAATATCAATATTTTAAAGTAAAATATCATTCCATCAAAAAGAAGCATATTATAACACTGTCAACAAATACTGTTTAAACATACAAACAAACCAACGTCAATCTCATTGATTCCCCTACAGTGACACCAATAGAATTATGATTTTGACAACCTTTCTAGATCAATTGAGACACTTTCATGAACAAGATGGTTAAAATAAGTTATTTAAGTAAAATACAAGCTTTGCCTTTGCATGTTTAAACCCCAAAGAACGTCACACTATTGACTACAGTAGCATTATGTGGATTACTGTACTTTGATGATTTTATCTGGTAATCAACAGCATTTGAGATTATTATGCTGTTCATAAAGCATCATACTCTATATTTTGTTGATATGTATATATGTGTACAGAAGATGTAAATGGGAATCTATGACTGAAGGCGTTTTTGCTGTGTTTCTTCAGGGAGCTGCTCTGATCCGAATGCTGGCAAACGTCATGGGACAAACACTATTCCAGAGAGCCCTCAATGTAAGTCAAGAGTTTCTTTCATCTTTTCTCTTTGTGGTCACAGAAGATTTCTCATGCATGTGTGTGTTTTTACTGCTAATGTGTCTTATGAAAATGCTTACAAGACTTTATGTCATACATTCTGCTTAAATGCACATAAAAGTGGCAAAAAAACAACAACTAATATGTCTCAATTTATAATTTTTTTCAAAAGTTCAGTCCTTGTTCAATCTGTCAAATGTTATTTTTAGGGAATCTGAATGTGCTAAAACAATTCTCAGCGTTCTCAGCTTGAATATTGCGACAAATGTTGTTCTGAGAGTCACGTAGGTTTCTGCCGTGAGCGTTTGTGAGATTATACGAGCGTGTCTGTTTACATGCTTTTCTTATCTTCAGAGCTATAACAGCTTGTGACGCGCTGCCATCAGCTTGAGGTGAAAGCCACACAATCAGACAAGCTATTAAACGTGTTCACAAACTAATTGAATGTCTAAAGCAGTCACAATAAGATGATAAACCTGTGTCTTCATTCTTCATATCTGGGGAAACACATCAGCTTCATTAAAGCACATGTCTGATATTGTGTTGAAAAAGAAGATGAAAGACCTAGGCTGGAGTTTCAGTGTGAGGCTTTATACAGTATTTTGAAGTTTTTATCAAGCTCTTTTCCCGTCTTAGTCCAGACGCCCTGGAGAGTGAACATCAGATCTGTGATGTATTATTAGAGACTATTAATGCTTTCCTGGACACCATATGGCTGCTGCATCAAACTACATGCAGAAATGTGGTTAAAGGACATGAGCTGTGAACAAAATGTAAATGAGTTAAAGGTATAAATGTTTTGACGTGGGTTCACACGGTTGTGCCATTTCAGAGGTGTAAAACTCACATACAGATTCCTCACCTTGTAGATCCAGATAAAACATGAGTAACTTCTGATTTTACTTCTTTATGACTGCGCTGCTGTCAAAAATCTGTCAGTTTCACAGCATATTTCTGGGTTATTTTTGACGTTGTGGTGTAGTGTTGCTATTAGTGGCACAATTAGGTCATGTTTTCTGCAGCAAGATGCAATGCTTTTCTATAGATAGTTGCACATATAAGCTTTATACATTTTAGTAATAAAACATCTCTGACCAGTAGACTGGGTTTTAATGTACATGCTTTAAATAAGCTAAAATTCAAATTTGCTTGGTTTTGTTCAGTATTAATTAGCATGTGGTATTATTAAAAAAAACATAAATACACTGTCTACTGCCATAACTGTCTCTAGCTTTATTGTTAATAAATATATAAGACATGATGGAATGATATATAGAAAATATTCTTCCAATAATTTAATCAATCTCACTTTATATTGGGTGGTAACTATATGTGGGTTTATTGTCAAAACCTTAACCCTAACCCTAATCGTGCCCTTACACTGAACTCATTAGTGGTCAGGGCTGGGAGGGTTACTTTTAAAATGTATTTCACTACAGATTACAAAAGACATGTTTTAAAAATGTAATTAGTAGTGTACTTTTTAGATTTACTCAGGTTTACACACTCAAAAAATATTTTTGCTGTTTGTACAAACAACTTATTTAAAATGAGCAGAAAACATCACAACTCTTGATTTTTTTTTCTGACAACTTAATTGTTTTATGTTCAACCCACTTAAATTTGCGTTGGGACAATATGAAGGAATTGTTTGGAACCCAGCATTTAAAAAAAAAAATAATTTTGCAAACTTTGACATTATTAAGCTATGTAACACAAATGAATGGGATTTCATGCTGTTTTATGCTAAATTCCAAGTTTCAAAATGAATCCAAACTCATCAAATGTACCATAAAACAACTGACACAGTTCTCCACGTTAGATAGATAGATAGCTACGATAGATTTGTTTAATAAATGAACCTAACCTCAGGTGATTACGAAGAGAATTAAACAAAAAGAATCACTGAGTCAAAATTTACAGGAAAGTGATTGACACAAAAGAATCACTGAGTCAAAATTGATACCCAAAGCATCTATGGTCACAACCAATATATTTTTATGTTTCAGTGTAATTTCTAGATCTATCCAGTTTGTGAATCATTCAAACGGGTTTTGCTAAACAAAATAAATGATTAATTTAAGATTGATTGACTCAAAAGAAAAATCTGTTTACAATGAATCAGATTATGAACTCGCATTACCGTGCCAATATTTTGAATGAATGAAAGAATTCAAGTTTATCTGTAAAGCACACAAAGCTATTGTTTGACTTTATAAACGTTTAAACCATGCTTGATTCGTGTGGAACTGTTAACTGAATGCAAAGTTATTTCTATGAGAATTCAGTGTCATTTTTTATTTAAATTCTTAAAAAACAACAACAAAAACAACAACAACAACAACAACGATAACCAATCCACATTAAAAATATGAGGGAATTGAAAATAAGACTTACTAGATAACCTATTTCAAGGACTATGAAATACCTCATGCTTTTTTTTAGATTGAACATTCCATCCTTCGATGCTCATACAAATTTTGTTGCAGGTAGGCATAGAGTAGGTTGTGTCCTTTCAGATTTAAAAGCAAAATACCGGTTGTAATTCCAGCAGAGAATGCAATAAAGCATGGCTTTCTGTGTCTACCATTATTGTGCCATGATGATCAGCACTACTATGAGTTGCCTTATTGGTTAAAAACTCATGTTTACTTAAAATTTAAATGAAGAAATGACATTAAAATTCAAATGAATTACATTGGTATTATAAAATCTAAAACTGTTTTCCAATGTAACTGTAATTTCATTACCACCTATCAGAAATGTCATTATATTGAAACACATTTACTTTTTTATCTTATATTTAAAATATGCCGTAACATGCATTTCATTACTCCCCAGCCCTGATAGGGGTAAATGAGCAACATGTAGTTTCATAATCACAAATTCCTGTAGGTAGTTAGTAGCAACACACAGTATTTATATAGTCATATTATAGAACTGACCAGTTTTAACTCTGTAACTACCAGAATTCTATAACTACTAATGGCCATATCGGTCTCATATAAGATGCCATATTTACATTCAAAGCTTCAATTGAGATATTAGAATTCATTTTTGAATGTATGTTGTCATATTTTATGAAGTCATTACCCTACAAATGCAATCTTTTTGGTAATACAGCTAATACATTTATACAAGCTACTATACAGCCCGCAAAGTTGCACACCTCACTTTCACAGGCAGGAGAGCAGGGTTTTTTGTGGCATTGATTACGTTTTTTTGAAAGACATATCTGAAGTAAAGTTATGATTTTGCTATCAGAGAGTTATAACAGAGGCACACATATTCAAAGGCACAGGGACAAGTAGTGAAGACTGAGATGCATGTCATTTAGACCACTATGGTGGTTCAAGTTAGAAATAACCAGAACTATTTTGTGTTTTGTAATTGTATTAAAATAACAACATTAGACACAATTATAAACACATTTAGGAAAGGCTTCATTTTAACAAAGTTAATAAACTGCAAAATTTAAAAATGGTCAAAATGACTGTCTCAGTAGAGTTAACCAGTTCATCAAATGATACAGAATAATCTGAAAGTTAGCGGCTCAAGTCATCACAGATCTACAATTTACATTCACTCCAGTTTGAAATGAGCCAATATACACAGTCATATGTGGTCCTACCATTTATTTACCAATTCATTCAGCTTACCAGATTATTAGAAAATGTTTGATTTGGGGTAAAATATCCCTTATGGGAAAGACTTGCCTCATTCAACTAATCAGCTCTGCTCTCTCCTCTGCTGTCTGTCTTCCTCTGTTGACTACTGATTTCGTTCTCTCAGTGTCTCTCTTTTGCTCTGTGTGGCATCTCTTCTCCTCCTTGTGTCTCTCCAATATTGGAGCAGCAGACAGAAGAGAAGCTGAACTCTTCAGAATACTTAAACAGCAGACAGATTGAAGTCCATTGCCCATCATGCTCTCTCTCTCTCTCTCTCTCTCTCTCTCTCTCTCTCTCTCTCTCTCTGTGAACACGAGGACGTCTTCATTGGTAAATGGTGGATGTGCTGCTGAGGCGGAGGATGAATGTCTCTTATAAAGAGTAGTGGGAGTCATAAATGAAGTCTACTGCTGGAGTGATGAAGCTCCGCCATGTCATTTACACACACTGCCCATCGCTTTTAAATCCACTTTCAGATGGATCATATTATGGGATGGAAGAAATAGTCATTCCGCCTAGAAATGTGAAATCTTGACCTGTGAATAGCAGAGGACAAGTGCGCTTCTGGCCGGGAGAAATAAACTCCAGTGCGTTACAGTCCTTCTTCATCCTCCGAGTGTGATTTGAAGCTTCTCCTTCCCTGAATTCCTGTTTGCCGGCTCTCAGCGCGTTCCTGACTTGGAGAAAGGCAGTCTGTGAAATCTCTGTGGATGTTATGGGATAATAATTTGCTCTGAACACAGATGAAATCGCCAGATACTCCTCGATTCAATTTGCCAACATCCCGGAACACAGAGAGGATCCATTTTTCCTCATCTTCCTCTTCTTCTCCCAGCAGCCCCTCTGGCTCAGCTGTTCCGCCTCATTATTACTGTTTTCTGTCTCTCTCTGGTGGGAACTTTCAGCATCTCTGTCTGTCTCTGAGTGATTGATGAGAAGAATAGGTAAACACAGCACCTCACCAAACATTCTGCCTCCATTGCCTCCAAATTACTTTTCATATGCAGGAAAATTGTAGACATATTTCTTCTCGTATTACTTTTGAGGGAACTCATTTAGTTGGATGAATAATGAATTATTTATGATCTGCTTTGACTCTGGTGGTGAAGGCTCTCTCAGAAAACTTGTGTTCTAGCTCGGGGGGATTTACATATCGAAAGCGATCAATCTTTTGTCTCCCTTTATAAGTTATTTGACTTTGCAGAATCAAGAAGCAGAACTGAATGTGGTTCAAATCTAATGAAGGGACATTTAGGATATTATATATTCCTAAAGAGTCTCAGAAGAGTAACTAGCCATTGCTAATTACAGTTAATTAATTACATACACAACATTCTCAATGGGATCTTTTTTGAGTTATGAAATGAGATCCAATTTAAGCTGTGCGTCTATAGACTAGGGATGGAAAGATTCCCTGATTTACTTATAATTTTTATGCATAGGCATAAAAAGTTAAGGTACAGCTACCATAAAACCAGAGAGAAAAGCTTTATGGCTATAATAGTATCCTATGTAAGCTATATTATAATTGTGCTCCTATTAGTCTGTATTTGAAGAACTGATCTTAAATTAACCTCGTACAAGGTTAATTTCCTAGCATAACATACCACAGTGACTGAGCTTAATCTATGTTCAATTCTGTGGTGTAAATACTCAAATTACTGTAATTGGGTAGTTTTTCTTTGGAGTTCAACTTTAATAAGTAGTTTTAATATATGCACTTTTACTTAAGTACATTTTAGTAATGTATCTGTACTTTTACCACACTGTTTTTTTTTTAACTGCAACTTTCTTGTCTACAGTAATTGGCTTTGTAGAATAATCAGTCCCATGATGCCCATTCAATCAAATCAGGCATAGCTAAATCGCATCAACCTCAACACATAAACACTTTGTAAATACATCAAACGTGAAGTGTAGAAAATGATGCTAAATCATTACACTCAATGACCAATGACTATGTTACTGATGCAAAGATGAAGGATACTCACTGTAGGATAAGTGAAATCACCAAATGGCTTTAAACAATAACTAAATTCACTACAGAATGTTAAGCTTTCAAATACATGAACAAATTATGTTAGTGCTACACAAGCTTGGTTTGCTGGATACTTGTAGCTTGTTAGTCAGGGCTAAAAGTGCACAACCAAAGTGTTAACATATTGTCACAGCTACATTTTTGCCCCGTAGATTACACAGATTTTGCTCGACATATAAACACGTCAACCTGCTTTCTGTCGGCTTACGGTGCATACAGTATATAAGTGCTCTGTTTTCTCACATTAAATTAATATCACATTTCAAATGTATTGTACAGTCCATGAATGACAAATATTCTAACTTACATTTAGAAACACCCTTAAAAATGCTACACTGGTAATTTGCAGGGTATAAGGTGGTAGAATTTTCACAACATAATTTTAGAACAGACACACTTTACTTGCACTACATTTTTTTTGGCATGTAATAGTACTTTTACTTCAGTATGTTTTTTTTCAGTACTCTTTCCACCGCTGGTTAAATTTGTGTTGAATCGGTCGGAATCCTAATTTGATTAAACTGCATAGTAATAGTGTTGAATCATATCATATTGTATGGATAGCTACTTCGTACGAATGTTTAATGGCTATGCATCATGATGTGTATTTAAAAATGCTCAGTTATAAAATGCATGCAATCTTTAATACTGACAGACATTTTATCATCATAAGTACAGTTTTAATATCAAGGCTTTTCCAAAAGGCAGGTAACAGTACTTTGCTAGTTGCTAAAATGGCGTAATCTGGCTAAAACCAGCACCAAGATTCATTGAAGCATTGTAAAGGATTTATACATGATAACAAAATGATTAATTATTATAAACTGTTCACACAAAATAATGAGTTCAAGGGACTTGAAAAAAAAACAATATTAACAATAGCCATGTTAAAGGCTTTAAAACTTTTTAAAGGTATTTTACCTTTTGAAAGAATTTTAAAGAATCTCTAATATAAAGAGCCCCGATGCATTAATTACCTCTGAAGCTCATTTTTTAGTTTAAATGTCTTTAGATTAAAATCTTCCAGTCTTTGTCTGTGCTAATATATCATGTTAGATTAGCAACATATGCTAACCGACTTACTGTTAGCGCGTACTAGTCCATGCACAAGTAGCACAATATAGACACTAATGCAGAACATTTCAGATCAGTCACATAAAGTTTAGTTTAGGTTTGTGTCCTTTCTTACTAAATAGATGACGACTCGCTATGTTTTGGCTGTCTGTGTGTGTATATCTCTTTTCTGTCTCTCCGTAAGTGTGTTTGGTCACTACACTGTGGTGGGTAGCAACACAGGCATTAAAATACACACTTTTAAGCCAAGCAGGGTGGAAAATGTCAACACCAACATAAAATAGCTTTGAGTGGTCCCTCGCTGCTATGCAAATGTATGCTAATTAGCCAAGTGGGTATTTCATACTGCAACAATCTCATTCAGCAGGCGATTTCTACTTGCCGAATGAAATTGGATGCCAGGGACAAGGTTGAGTTATACAATTTAATGTCCACATACACCTGCAAAATGCAGCAATTAGCCAATAAGTGTTAGGCAGTTATAATCATTATAGTAAATCATGCTAAACATTTTCCCAAGAGTTGCAGCCATTTATTTATTTACTTGTTTTATTGACAAAATAAAAAAAAATCAAGGCAAGGCAAACTTTATTCAAAGAGCATGGTTTTAAGATAACCATAATGATGCAAACTGCTTAATAATAAAATGAACTAGATTTCAAAACAAAGTAAAAAAAAAAAAAAAACAAGCATCAAAAAAGGGACAGATACGATACATTTTTATTTAAATTCACACTTTTAAATTTAACATTTAATAAAAGTTAAACTTTGACCAAATTTGTTTCATTATTTAATTTATATTTATTTTAGCAATATATTTGATAAAATATATATGACTTTGTATATGAAATGTATGTGAACTTATGTAAATGTTCAGGAAACAGATGAAAATCTGTTCAAAACGAGTTGGCAAATGAATCCAAGAGCAATGAATCACATCAAACTAAAGATTGGTACAACACAGAGTTTATGTTCAATGCTTTCACATGAATTTTTCACCTTGTTATTAAACTTCACTGGGTTAAGATTCTTTAGATTGTATGAAAATGTCAATAATTGGCCAAAAGAAAGAAATAAACACAACATTATTGCAGGCCCAATCGATGATCTCAGGTGTTGAGGCTATAAATTAATATCTTGCCACTACTCTAAATAGAGCCAATTCCAAAAAAGAAAAAAAAAATGCTGCAAATGGACATGCAGTGGCATGTTTATAACACGGAAAAAATATGTTTCATTGAGGTTAATTGGCTGATTATTTGATTGTTCATATATAGTATTCATAAATTCAGACTGTTCTGCAGTAAATTAACAGTGGCATGTAAAATGTTTGTCCTGTAGAAGGGATATTGATTGATTGATTGATTGATTGATTGATTGATTGATTCTAACTTCAAAATAATTTCACCACTTTAAAATATTAAAGTTTAAGAAAATAGGAAGTTTGAGAAAATCTAGGAGTAGATGATGCACAAAACTTTCCGGGCCTTCACAATTTGTGTCAATTTCTATGGCCTACACATACACACACACAAACATATTACTCACATTTGACTGACTGACTGAATGACTGGATTTATTTTTACTCCTCTTTCCTCCTGCAGAACAAATCAGTGTCAAAATAATGACAACACAGTGTGACGGCCCTATCAGAGGCAGGTTTAGGCCACATGGTCACTTTGCCTCAGGGGAATAACTCTACCAATAGAAAAAAAAAAGAGAGCGAGGAAGAGGACTTGCACCGGTTTAAAACAGATTCATCAGGATGGTAACATGAATCTGGTGCAGCTCCAGACTCAAAACCCCACACTCTCTGAGAGCTCAGCAGAGCATGTAGAGAGAAGAAGGCCAGCTGGACGGAGTCACGCTTTCAGGATCCAATGCAATTTGCTCAGACCTCTCAGCATGACTTCTGTCCACGTTTGAACAAGCAGACTCGATTCAGGAAGCAAAGACTGAAACAATTGCCTTATTAAAGGAATTGGTCACCCCAAAATAACCAACCCTGGGTTTATCTGCTCACTCTTATGACATAAAAAAATAAAAATAAATTAGTGCTCATTTATTTAGTTACAAATTTTCCCTCTAATTGAATTTCTTTGGGAATTCAAAACTGGTGCAACAAAATACACAAAAGAGCCAATGAGATTTGTGTGCCATTTCTCTTCAATTAATGGTGATGAATGATGGTATCAATAGGTACATTTTGATGGACATGCGTAATCTAATTATTTACCTTATTCTGATGAAGACAATATTATGATTAAGATGTTTACAATATTTGCTATTAGAATAAATACATGGATCGATTTATAGTTCCCACGCAATGCAGTCCGACATAACTTCAAGAATTTTACACATTTGTATTTGTGTTTTTTTCATTATGGTACCATATATCAGCCCAATCTCACAAGAAAATGTAACTATTTTACGTATTGTCATAAAAGTTTTGGCTAATTCATATGAACTTCATTTTGTATGAAAACCTACGGTTTTTAGAAGGAAACGTGCACCCAAACTCCACCCCCGAAACCCAATCATCAGTGGGGGGGATGAAAATCATATTAAAATTAATGAATTAGATTGTGCAAATGTATATGAATTAGAAACTAAATCAAAAAGTTACAAATTGCTGTGAGATTGTGTTGCATATACAGTATTGGGTTTTTTTTTTTTTACTTTTTACAAAAACTTTAAGTGCAGTTAATTATTTGTTATGCTATACAACGCAAACAGACCAGGGTGTATACAAATTCTTATTCAAAGCACTCATTTGGTTGTAGTCAAACTGTTTACCATTTCTTTTCACACAGTGGAAAGTCCCACACAACAGTAAACGTGTAATTAAGGTGTGTGCATGTCATAGACTGACATATCTTTGTTTACATGATAAATGCAGTACAACCAGAGTGCTAATGTGTTAAATTACTTATAGAATAATGAACTAACTGGAATCCTGTTGTACATGTAAATATAGCAAAAACTGATTTCAGACTACTTTTATGTTTTGTTTAGTTTTGTTTTGTTTTGTTTTTACTTCATGAAGACAACCACTGGTTATCACATGCTTTTGGTATAACAGAGCAGCTAGATCATTCTGCAAAATATATTTATTTGTACTTTTAAAACCCAATATAAAAGAGTTAGAAACTAGCCAAGTATATGCCACACCCACTAAAAACATGCTTTTAAAAATATACATATTTATTTATTTATTTTGTCAGCTTCATCTATCGACACAACATGAAACATGAAGCAGTTTCCACTTTTTTCCACGTTTATTGCTCCCGGTCAGTCAAAAGTTATCAAGGAATCTGATAAAGCGGGGAAAAGGCCTCCCACCAGATGTTCTTATCAGATGAATGTAAATGTGCTTTCCAGGATCAGACTCCTTCATCTTCATGTCGCCCACCACCTGTATCACTGAGACTGCAGGGGAGAATAAGACTGATAATGAAGAGCTGCCGCTGTTTAACAGATTAAAGTCTTTTAGCAGTCAAATGAACACCCACTGGTGTGTTTGCTTCAATAATACACAACAAAGATATCACTTTCAGTTTTTGCTGCATATTTGTCTGTGTTTGATATCGAGGCACATTTTAGGATATATTCAATCTGATTTATTTTTATAAATTTTGCTGAGTTAGGGTGGAATTTTTCCAAAACTCATGCATTCATTCATTCATTTTCTTTTCGGCTTAGTCCCTTTATTAATCTGGGGCCCAGCGGAATGAACCGCCAACTTATCCAGTATATGTTTTATGCAGCGGATGCCTTTCCAGCTGTAACCCATCACTGGGAAACATCCATACACACTCATTCACACACATACACTACAGACAATTTAGCTTACCCAATTCACCTATACCGCATGTCTTTGGACTTGTGGGGGAAACCGGAGCAGCCGGAGGAAACCCACGCGAACACGGGGAGAACTTGCAAACTCCACACAGAAATGCCAACTGACCTAGCCGAGGCTTGAACCAGCGACCTTCTTGAGGCGATTGTGCTACCCACTGTGCCACCGCGTCACCAAAACTCATGCATGTGAATAAAATAATTTATTACTGAAAAAATTACAATAAATAATATGTTGTTTGAGCAAACATATCTAAATTAAGCTAATACTCTTAGCTTGGGCTTAGATAAGACAACATTACATAGTATGCAAAAATGTACATTGATAAATGAAGGGTTATTTTTAACACTCAGAATTACTAATGCCAATTGACTTGATATACACAAAAATAGCCAATGTTAGTGTATCTTTAAAGTTGAAGTGAAGTTAAGGCCAACTAAAAAATATTTTAAATAAATTGTTTGCATACAAAAAACAGTACTAAACAATACTGAGATTATGTCAATGACATGTAATGGTAATAGTAATACAACTTGGAGAAGTTTAGCAGTATTACATGTTTTATTCACTGAATGAATCAGTGCTGTTCTTCTGTTATTTCCTTTTAAAACTCTGGATGCTTATTTTAAAGTGGATAACTTCACCATCTTTTGTGTTTTGAATGAAACTCTTGTAAAATCATGTTGCTGATTTGTATTTTACTCATGCAGTGACACACACTGATGCAGCATCGACTTGAACAACATAATCAGCCTCTAATTGGGCTCCTTATGGTCCTCCTTCAACTGACAGCCAATCACACCCAAACATCTGCTGCTAATTTGCATAAGTTCAGCTTGAATTGAGAGGATTAGTAATGTTATTGTTTGGGCTTATTTGGTTTCCCAAGTTTGCATTCC
>CAIGQW010000596.1:2541406-2568031 GCA_903798125.1 Danio choprae
TGGATCAATTGAGGAGAAGAAAGCTGCCGTTAGCAGAGCCTAGTTTGTGACTGAAGATCATATTTAATATGCATTATTAATGGAGGAATATGTTAATTGGGTTAATTGCACAGCTTTTGCATCTTCTGTGAAAAAGTGTCTTTAATTATACTCAAGTTGTCATAATATTCTTTGGAGCACCATGTCTCTCTGTAAACCACACATATTTTTAAGTTTTTTTAGGGAGCTTTTTTTTATAATATAATATAATATAATATAATAATGTTTATGTGTAATGTACGATGTAAATTTAGTTCATGCAGGAGTAATATTTTTAAATTAATTAATATTAAATATTAATTAAAAAATATATATTATAGTATTGTCACACCCTCCACACGTTCTCTCAGTTCCAGGCACTACACACAGTCACCATTCATCACACACCACACCCGTGAACAATCACCAGAGTTTTAATCACCCACACCTGCACCTGCAATCACCCACTCCCCATAAACACTCACCTCATTCAGTTACTCACCGGGTGAAATCCGCTTCTTGGATCTTCTCCCTGTTGCTCCGATCTCTCCTGTGCTCCTTTGAGGCTTGCGTAACGTACCTGTGTATGCAAATGACATACTCATAAAGTAATCCCTGCCTTCTCTCCTTTGTGTGTGTGGCTGTTACAAGTATTGTATGGTATAATATAATTGGGGAGCGAGCACCTACGGTGTGTAGACCCTATTGGAATTGCTCTGTTTTTTCTTCTTCTTCTTCTTCTTCTTCTTCTTCTTCTTCTTCTTTAGAATGAATTGCATTTTTGAGGGTCTAAATATGCATGAAAACTTGCACACGCGCCAGAAGTGGTGAAAATTTAAGTTTGTTATTGGTTTTGGAAGTTGGTCTGGCAAAATGGCTCGACAGTGCCACCTATCCACATTTAACAGAGTGGCCCCTGAGCTAAGTTTCACACATGTAAATTGGCACACACATGAAACATGCCAATACCTACAAAAAGGTCTCTTGTAGCGAAATCTCAAACCCAACAAGAAGTCGGATATTTTTAACTTCCTCTGCCGAAAAAGTGCCGTTTTTGCCATTTCCAGGCGTTGTATTTGAACGAACTCCTCAAAGGGATTTTATCAGTTCAACACCAAAATTGGGTATTGTCATCTAAAGGCATTGGTGATTGTTAAATTGCGAAGATCTAGAGGTTTCTTCAAAGGGTGTGTCTGTGGTGCCCACACAAACTTTGATCCTTCTCCACAAAACAGGAAGTTGTTATAACGCAGGCATGCACAGTAAGATCTGCCTCAAAATCCACACGTTTGATAACAGTCCTGACCTAAACACGTTTACATGCCAGTATCCAGTTGCAGTTATAGTGCCACCTGGTGGCAACAGGAAATGACATGTGCTTAAGGGATAGTAGACCAAAAAATGAAAATGTACTCACCATTTTCTCACCTTCGAGTGGTTTCAAACCTTTAATAGTTTTTTTTACACAAAAGAAAATATTTGTAAAAATGTTGGAAACCATAGTAATTAACAGATTTGTTTTTGTTTTTCCTACCATGGAAGCCAAAGGTTACAGGTTTCTAACATTTTTCAAAATATCTGTTATATTTACAATATTTATAGCATTGGAGTCAAAAAGTTTCTTTAAAACCAATAAAAGATAATGGAACGTGTCCCAAATACACTAGAAACCCTTTAATGGTTAAAAGGTGGACGGTCATAGTGTTTTTAATGGCGTTTGAAATCATTAGGGTGCAAATAGCCACCAAACCATTTTTCCCAAGGCAAGCATATTTTTTCCAGTTGTTTTCAATAAGAGCTCCGCATTTTTTAAAAAGCAAGCAGGATGACAAGGCTGTGCGCTCAGCGTTTTTGAAATGTGCCGACAATTGGAGAATCTTCAATTCTGAGTTAAACGCAGCACTGCAGAAGTGTTCTCAAATGTTCGCAGCTGAGCATTTTTATTCAGCTACGCAAAAATGTGTCGGTGGACACGCACCATTAGAATCTTTTGGGATGGTTTATATGGTGTTTTTTTCCCAATCCTCAGCAGGGTTGTCTTGATCACTGCGTTTTGAACCTGCATAGAAACTTCTCATTAATATCACCATGCATCAACCTAAGAGATGATTTTGATTTTGAGAGATGTGTTTGTGTTCTGTGTGTGTGAGTGTATGCATTCATGTGTATATGTAAAATAAATAAATAAATAAATAAAATAAATTAAATAAATAAAAAAATATAATTATTATTATTATTATTATTATTATTATTTATTATTTATTCTTTTTTATATACACACACAGGTTTGTTTTTGTGAATCGTGGCAACATTCCATGGGTTTACATTATTTCTATACTGTACAAACTGTATTTTCTATTGCCTGACCCCAACTCTTCACCTAACCCTACCCTTTCACTTTCTGGAGAAAAGAAAAACTCATTCTGTATGATTAATTAGCCTTTTGAAAAACGGGGACATCGGCAATGTCCTCATAATTCACCTTCTCCTTGTAATACCTGTCATACCCATGTCATATTTCACATTTGTGTTCTGGTATGTCACAAAAACACATACATAGAGAGACATTTTAGAAATATTTTTGTGCACTCTTATTTCCGTCTCAGTGATGAAGCTTTTTAATAGGTCTGTTTGAAATGCTCTTCTAAATCTCCCACTAAATGAGCCACAATTACAGGCCAATTTAGAAGCCAATGATTTATTCAGGAGACTGTTATGCTGCTCTTTATATACTCATGAATTAAAAATCTGAGCGAATTTTTAGAGTTTCTTTCAGTTCTTCAATGGTGGTGAATGATCCTGTTGCACGACATCACCTGCTCTCATTGAAAATATCTGATTTTAGGAAGCCACAAGAAGTTATATTTGCTGTGCAGTTCTTCTGGAGATTCAATGATAAATAGCCTTCATGTCACACATGTTTCTCTAAGGTTGTGTCTGTGTATTGGCACATTTCTGAAGCAAAAAAGTGATCAGCTTATTCCTTGCAGGGCTCACTAACAGCAGGGAAACTTCAATGCCTTATGACAGTTTTATGGTAATGTTGCGTCTATATTTAATGAACATTCCCCCTCCAACCTTCGATCAGAAAGCTGAATAATTCAAAAATACAAGGAAGAAAGGAATGTTTTATAAAATGGAGAAACTGAATGGCCTCCAGTTGCTGCTGTGTGTCAATGTGGCAGTAATGGAAGTGTCTCTGCATATAAATGACAGCCATTATGAGTTTCTAAATTTCTTTATTTTCCCTAAAAGAAACATTTTAAGAGAAAAGGTTCGAAACACATTTATATTATTACTTTTTCAGTAGTTCACATGATACAGTGCTCAGCATATATGAGTACAGCCCATTTTGAAAATTATTTTTTTTCCATTTCTCAGTGAATATGGGTAATATATATTGTTGCATTTGAACAAAACAGATTTATTAAACAGATATATTTATTAAAATAATATTTTAGTCACAGAACATTTTTAGAAATGGAAAGATTATAAATAAATTCATGCAAAATATTGCCTAAAAAATGACAAACTGCAACATTTGAACAAAATTGTCTATATTTTTTATTTTTAACATTTTATTTTATATTTTTCCCTAACAAATAAATTTAGGCTACTATTTTTTTTAACCAATTTTGTAAGTTATTTAGTTAGATTAGCTCCAGATTTGGCTTCAGTACTGACTAATCCAATGTATATGCACAGATATAATATTGTAAAGCATCCTATAGAAAATATTCATTTAAATGAGAGATTTGTCGGGGGTGTACTCGTATATGCTGAGCACTATATATATATATATATATATTGTCAGTGTTCTGTCCTGTCCATGTGCCTTTTGTTATCGTCATGTGATTCCTTTGTCCTTTTCCCGCCATCGTCAGTGTTCATTTGTTCCACCTGTGTTCATCCCTTGTGTGTCATTAGTTTAATCATCCTCTTATCTATTTATACCCTTTCGTCTGTGACCATTGTCGTCCGGTATTTTGGTTCGTTTGGTTGCTTTGGTTGTCTCGTCCTGTTGTTCTGTTGTCCTTGTGCCGTCTACCTGTATCCAGTGTTTGTACCCAGTAAGTGTTTGTATTAATAAATCCGTTTTTGTTATTGTATCCCGTGTTCGCCTCCTCATGTCATCGTCTACCTTTCACCAGATGATATATATATATATATATATATATATATATATATATATTTCACATGCTATTCTATAATATAATTATAAGTTCTGTAATTTGTGCTTCACATGGTGTTTTTGCTTTTATATATGGTTGTGAATTGCATTGTGGGATTTTTATAACTGCTCTGTTGACTTTTAATGTTGAAGATTAAACACTGCATACAAACAAATTGACTTTTATTGGCTTTTCAGTAGTTTGAGACAAGATAGTGTTTAAGAAATAATATAAAGAGAAATAAGTCTGTAAAATAACGGAAAAAGTACTGGCATTTTTACAACACAAACACAGACTATATATCATTCATTCATTTTCATTTCGGCTTAGTCCCTTTATTAATCTGGGGTCGCCACAGCGGAATAAACTGCCAACTTATCCAACACATGTTTGACACAGCGGATGCCCTTCCAGCTGCAACCCATCTCTGGGAAACATCCATACACACCCATTCACACTCATGCACTACGGACAATTTAGTCTACCCAATTCACCTATACCGCATGTCTTTGGACTTGTGGGGGAAACCGGAGCACCCGGAGGAAACCCACGCCAACACAGGGAGAACATGCAAACTCCACACAGAAACGCCAACTGACCCAGCCAAGGTTCGAACCAGCGACCTTCTTGCTGTGAGGCAAACGTGCTACCCACTGCACCACTGTGAGGCCCGACTATATATCACTTCAAACAATTAACACTTCAAACAATGTGAACAAAAGTCACTTTTCAAACTTTTCAACATCAAAAGCTTTTGGAGGAAAGATCAAGATCCCATAATGCAATTCAAAAGCATAAATAAGTGGAAAAAAGCATAAATAACAAAATACGGAAAGCTGCTAATTCATGGATGTTTTTTTGAAGCTACTGATAATGTGTATTTGTATTTGATTTCTTATTGATGTCTTGATTTATGTTTTCTTTAGTTCTGCTCTTGACTTCTTGACTACAGTAGTTTTTTTCTCTATAACTCAGTGTTTATAAAACCCATTTTTTTATTGCACAAAACACATTCCTTTTCATTGTGTTTGTATTTATAAACACTTAAAAGTGAAAGAGAAACTATTGGTGACTGTAGGACCTTTTTGTCTATTAGGTCAGTGTTAGTTTGTTGTTCTTGGACTCATATTTTGTATTACGTTTAGATTAGTTTAGTTTTTACCTGCTACTAACCAGTTACCATAGTTACTGATGATGTTTACCTGCCCCTTGTTCATTTTTTGTGAGTTTTTTGTGTTTTTGTTTTGTTTGTGTCTATGTATCTTTTTCACAGAGGTCAATTTACCCATATAAAGAGATGTGATTTGTGGGATCCATTGGCCATCAATCTTCATCTTTAATATGATGTGACAGGTGAAAAAATTAATGTGCTATTTAAGCCCTGAAGCTTGATGAGCAACACAGCATGATTAACGCATATGTGATATGATTACGCTCCAGTGTTAAAACGTCATTCTTCAGGTTTTGTGCACACATCAATCATAAGAATATGCATTGGATATTTCCGTGTAATTATACTGAATGAATGAAAGCCAATGAGTGTGCCATAGCATCATTATAGACTGATTAATTGTTTATTTTAATACAATTATTGCTCATTAGACCGCAGTTTAATTCTTCATTCTGTTTGGTGTACGTGTCGGCTTTGAAGTAGATGCATAATCAATGTCAAATGAAAGTCATTTTCAGACTTTTCAAATTAAATTTCAAACATGTTTTTAGATAAGCACATGGATCTGTGAATTATTGACTTCAACACGATTGAATTATTTAAAAATAACACATGCCTGAGGTGTAAAAGGTTTGCATTCTTTAAATTATTTAACAAGATTAATTCTGATTTTAATATATCTTTATATTTGACAAATACTTTAGTTGATTTTTTGAATATGTAAAATTATAAGTGAGCAAAAATGTTTCAGGACTTTTCCATTATCATGCATAGGAAAAATCATTTATATTATAACTTTAATGCCCATTATTCCCTGAACTTAAAATATTAAAGGCGGTTCGAAGACTCTCTGTTCTCTTCTGATATATTAACAGGCTGTTCAAAGGAAGAGGAGCAGGGTTCATGATCTTAATTAGACCTCTCTGAACACTTTGAGCTAAAACTATTCATACTTTGATAGTATAAATTCACCATTGCTTGATGCTATAAGCACAATTGAAACTTTTTTTTTTCATGGATAGCTTTTAATTCTTCACATTCTCAATTTTCTACTGCTAATGTTAATGCAAATCAGTTTCTCTGCAAATGTTAAAAACCTCCTTGGGTAGCAGTGGATGTCTGTGAGTAACTGTGATTAATGTCCCAATTATATGTGCGTTGGGTGAATCTGTCCCTGGGAATTTAATGAGTCCGTTTCCAAGTCTGATCACTTCCTTTTTTTGCCCGACCTCCAATTTGGAGCACTTATGTGCCCTGCATGAAATTGACAGCCTGGGCTCATAAAAAAAACCTGCCTCGTCATACATAATTGCAGATCTTCACAAATGTGAAAATTACTGCCAATTTATTAGACTATTTATTAATAATTACTACTTTTTTGAAACCTAAACGATTTGCAGCTCTTTTTTTTTTTACCTTAATGCATTTGTGATTTTTTTGGTTTG
Source organism: Danio choprae (assembly GCA_903798125.1). Classification (NCBI taxonomy): domain Eukaryota; kingdom Metazoa; phylum Chordata; class Actinopteri; order Cypriniformes; family Danionidae; genus Danio; species Danio choprae. The sequence continues at coordinate 2,548,213 of CAIGQW010000596.1, forward strand.
ATTGTTTCTTTGTTACTTTAAATAATAAAGAAATAAAGAAATGCTGCACCTTGTTATATTGTTAATAAACAATGTATTATTTAATTTAATTTAACTCTAAATTTAATTTAACTATATGGAATTGTAAGTTTCTAATAAACTAAAATTAGGTGCATTTATATTGTATTATATAAACATGTTTTAAAAAATAGAAGAAAAAATTACAAAAACAAAACAAATTGCTAAAAGTCAAACGAAAATGAAAGAAATTAAAAAGAACATTTAGTTAGACACTGACACTAAAATACCCTTGCAACTTGTGGCCAATCAATCACTACATCCAAATGGAAGAATTACACTTAATAGAGTTTAACATTATAATTAAACGTTTAATATTGTCAAAGTAAAACAATTTATGTGAATATCAAAATACTTTTATTTTTAGATTTATTGTATGTATTAAATAATATACTTAATGGTTTAGGATTTTTTTAAATTAAAGTCAATAACTTAAAATATACTGATTTTTAAAAATACATGACCAAATTTTATTGACAGTAAAGAGTCAAGAGGTGGAATTTTATCAGCGTTGCCACACTTGAAATGTCATGTCGGCACCTTTTTCGTGTGGACTTTGTTTTCCGGTGAGCATGTGTTGTTCATGCATAGATAAGTATATGTATATGAGTGGGAAATACACAAAACAGAATATTTAGCTGTTTTGAACTTTGACTGCAGCATACTCAAAATAGTCTGCTGCTCTTGCGCTTTGGTCAGCACATCAACAAACCACACTTGTCATTGAAATGAATGGGGATTTCATAGCACAGTGGTGCACTTTCTGCATCCGGTGTGAAAGCCAATTCACACTGACTACAGCTAGAGGAAAAGTGAAATCATTGTGCTGAACATGGCTGGGAATTTAGGACAAAAGACAAAAATGCCAAATGCCTGAAAATTTGTTGACTGCCTATTTTTTTTCTCCAAACTCTGGGAATTCTTAATTAGCATTACATTATAAATTATAGACTGTACAATTTCCAAGTAAATTAAACAAATTATTTATTTAGTACCAAGTTCCTATACTTTTTAAAACTTGAATATTGCTTGAAAGTTACTTAAATTGTTACTTTTTAGTTGACTACTTACTGTAGCTTAAATTTGACTTAATGAATTGTTTATTAGTTAACATTATGTTGCCTGGATCTGAAAATAGCCCTGTATTAAGAATATATATTATAAACTAAGCCCAAGCAAGAATATTAATTTAACTTTAATATTTTTGCTACAATATTTAATGTGTTGACTTTTTTTGTAATGTACATTAAATTGATAGTTCATCTAAAAATTTAAATTGGTCATCCAAAAAAAAGTCATCCTGTACTCACCGTTTACTAGTTTTAAACCAGTTTGACATTGACATTTAATCTTTGTAAAAAAGTTATAACCATTACCATATAACCATAAATATAACCATTGACAACCATAGTATTTGTTTTTTCTATTATGGAAGTCAGTTGTTACAGGTTTTTAACTTTTTTCAAACTATGTTTTGTGTGTTCAAAAATAAAACAAAGAAAATCATAAAGGTTTAACACTACTCAGTGGTGAATAAATGGTGAGTTAATTTTTTTCATCTTTGGATGAACTATTCAATTCAATTCAATTCAAGTTTATTTATATAGCGCTTTTTACAATGTAGATTGTGTCAAAGCAGCTTAACAAGTTCAATTAAAGTCCACATTTTTGAGTTTAGTTCAGTTCAGTTCAGTTTAGTTCAGTTCAGTGTGGCTTAAGTTCCACTGCTGAATGTTCAAACACTGAAGATCAAATCCACCGAAGCGCAGCTCCACAAGTCCAAGCAGGCCAGTGGCAACAGTGGAGGAAAAAAAACTTCACCAATTGACGAAGTGAAGGGGAAAAAAAACCTCGAGAGAAAGCAGGCTATGTTAGGCATGGTCATTTCCTCTGGCCAAACTTCCTATCCCCTTAACTTTATGAAAATGCCTTGTAAGAAGGCTTGAAAACACTGATAAATATACTATTGAATTAGTGTTTCATAGCTCAAACCATTTTGTTTCTCTACAATCATAGCTGGACGTATTTGTCCATATAAAGCATTTTCTAAAAGGTTTCTCTCTTGTGTACATTCTGTGCAAGATAAAAATTCAACACGCTTTAAACATCACTCTGTGGATGTTTCACTCAAAAAAAAAATGTGCAAGAACCAACATATCATTTTGCTACTCATTTGCACCACACTGGCAGTTGATTTCAGTAGAGTTGACATTAGCATTTTGATAAATGAACAGCAAAACCCTCTAATAACCATTAAACCGCATATCATACATAAATTATACATCACAAACCTTTAAAAAGATGCCACCGGCAATGCTCTCCAGTTCCAGAGCCGTAACTTTGTCTAATAGTGACACTATGTTTGCTAGCAAAGTTTTTTAGATTCAAGGACTCGTGGAAAGTCTTGTCTTTATGGTGTTTCGGTCTAAGGATAATGTGGCCACCTCTCTGTTTTCCCGCTCTCATGGGAGGGTTGTAGGCGTTTCTAAACGGACCGAAGGGAAAATAGAAAAGACATTTGAAGCTTTTAGAAGAGAGCTTATGTTTTATGGATTTATGCAAATAGAACATGACTGTAGCCGTACAGGAGAATCTGTTTTTTTGGTTTCTTTCAGCACATTATGTCTCCCCACGCAAAGCACAATGCCTGGCAGACACTGCAAATGAATAATGATGAACAAAATGAACTGTTTGTTATCAATTGTTAACGATGTATCTACCAAAGGGAAAATATGAGTTAAAATGTGTCTTTTTCCTCTTTCTTTCCTCCAGAGCTGGATATTTGCCCCAAAACATCCCCCTGCAGATGATCTCCTATTTGTCTCAGGAGACTGAGTTTCTGCCCTGGCACGCTGCTAGTCGAGCGCTTTACCAGCTGGACAAGCTCCTGGACCGCACTTTAGACCACAGCCTGTTCAGCGTGAGTCTGACCTCACATCAGTTTGATGAATGTTGTGTTTTAGCCTTGTCTACTGTGATAAGAGAAACAACTGATATCAAGCAACATGTCTCGAATGACTTGATTCACCACAAGACAGACAAAACAAACTTCCTCTGATCATCTCAGGTCCAGATACAATCCCTAAAGGCAGACCAGCACCGAATCAATATTGAATCGCCAATGAAATGTTTGAAAGATAGCACTCTTTTCATCAGGTTTGCATCCTAGAATAGTGTCATTTCATTGATGAAAAATAGTTCAACATATATTTGTTCAACTCACTTATTATTGAGCAGTCATACTTTTATGACAGTTCGGTCCAGCTTTATATTATTAAGTGGCTTTGATTACTACGTACTTACATTTAAATCAATAATTGCGTAAAATGCATTTTTTATGTACATACACATTTTTACATTGTAGAAAAGAACAAAAAAAACTGCAATGAATCTGTAATTAATTTATGTAATTACATTCATGATTACACTGTTGACCAATCGCTTCAACCCACCCATACCACCAAACCTGACTCTTATCCCACCTCAATATCACCATAAGTATTGTCCAATACAATATGAACACAGTAAGTACATTGTACTTTTTATGTAAGTACTTGGTGGTTAATGCCACTTAATATAAAGTGGGACCAAAAGTTCTCATCAGGTTTGGCTGAGGTTTTGATGTTGATGTCTTATTGAAAGTGTTCCATTTAAAGTCCACATTGTGGTGGACTTCTATTTTTAGAATTTTTTTATTTTATTAGGTTATTTTTTCTATTATTTTTCCGGGTTTGTTTTTAAGGCACATCTGCTACAGCAGCAGCAACAACAACAAAAAATCCTTTAGAAGCTAAATGTTATGGATTCCAAAACAATAATTTAAAATATATATATATATATATATATATTATATATTTATAAATAAAATATATTATATAAATTTTATAAAATATAAAATTTATGTATAAAATATATAAAATAAATTATATATAATTGTTATTTTAAAGGGTGTTGTTTACCCAAAAATGTAAATTACCTCATCATTTATTCTCCCTTATGTGGTTTTAAATCATTATGACTTAAATGGGCTGTATGTATGTTTTTGACTTTTCTAAAGCATAAAAATGCCATAATATGTTTGCCAAAATTAAAGAAACATGCCAAGTGAACATTCCTGTTTATCTGAAAAACAATGCTCAAGTCAGATATTCTGCTTTGAAAATGTGTTTTCTTGCGCAGGAACGATGTCTTTGTTTTGGTAATTTTAACCATAGACCTTAAAAGATATGGACGTAGTATCCGTGACGTCACCCATAGGTTTCTGAAGAGCGCAAATGAAGCTATAAGTAGGCATGGCTAACCGTCGCCATTTTGTTCGCACATCATCGCACTGACCGGTTGTTACCAAAAAAGGGCAAAGAGGCGGAGCATCAGTAGAGCTACAGACACCTGCTAGCAATTTGCTTAAACAGGCTTTTCTTTGGGAGAAACGCGTAATACTTCATTACCTGCGACCCGTTTGTGTGCTGACCACATGTGTGCTTGGTTGCGTACTATATCAATAAAGTGTTTAGTCTTTTAAAAAACACTTTTGTAATACATTGAGCCACTAAGCATTGTTCTTATGACTTTTTTCTACAGTAGGAAAACATGAATTACTTCCAAATATAGTATTATTAGTGTAATTAATATAGTATACTATTAATATAGTTTGTATTAGTGAATGCAAGGCTGTTTATGAAATCCAGGCATAACACTGTACGACGTTTCAGACGACCAGACGTTTCAGACGTTTCAGACGTTTTATAGCCTACAGCTAATCAATCTGTCAGGTTCTGGAGTGCATTCAGGTTCTAAAGAAAATTATAAATGATAAATTATCTTAAGTAAAACAAATACATTTATATATATATAAGAATTTTGCTTACCTGGGAAATGGAGGCAACTTGAATGGTTTGTGAGCACAATTAAGTGCACACAGCATGCCATATTATCTGATAATTGTAGGAAATAATCCCAACAGGAAATTGACTGTGTAAAGCCACATAAAACAGAACAAAAATACGATGTATATGCCGAGTTCAGCGGCTAATCAGCCGTAATCAGCGACCAGCGGTGACCAGCGATACCTAGCTGTCACTCAAGTGGCCATGCCCTTAATTATGCAGTCTTAATTTAACTTAATATAAATGAAACGGATGAGTTATGAAAAAAATCACCCCCCCCCCTCACAGTTGTCATGAAGGGTAATATTAGTTATTTGCACCAAAACCAGCTTTTGTACCAGGCTGTAAACATGTTTTTATCAGCTATAAAATTGGCCAATTTAGCATAGCAGTTAGTGGACATCTGAAGTTCCTCAAGCCAGCCCCCAAAGGCGAGTCGATGAATTGCAGTTTCAGTTACTTCCATACTGGCTTCACAAGCGAGAGTGGGATGTTGCCGCTTGATTTTAACTTGCCCACTGTCAGTTTAGCCAATTATATTTCAGCACCCCGGGTTGCTTTGTTGGAAAAACACATTTTTCATTCATTCAGTAACATAACATAATTCCATTCATTCATAACAACCCACTTTGTGACGAGATAGGCAGTGATAAGCAATTTGGCTGTTTGCACCAGACGAAACACGACAGAAATTTTTATTCAGCCATTCAGAAGCACAGATATTTATAATCTAATTAATACATATTAAACCTCTTTAACATTATTAAATGTACATGTTGAATCACTGATATGTCTTTAGTTCTAAAGTTCAATTTCAAACTGTTTATTTTATTTTCAAGATCTGAGGTGAACTATCTGCTGCTGCTTTCAGTATATGGCAATCAATGTCATGTAAAATGGCATTTAAACTCACATTATTAGCATTTTACCCTGAATAAAGCATATGAGGTGTACCTGAGGTGATCGTTGTCGTAGTAAATATATCAATTCGAGGTGTTGGTTAGGACAAAAACTCCTTTTAATATGGAAAATATTCCTTGTATCGGGTGCCGTTGCTTTGATAGAACATGGTTTAAATCACTCGCTCCTGTCCTCAATCTAGCAACCTGCACTTGCATTTGTTTTGATCCAGGAGTACAATACCTAGATCAACCACTGGGTGTCAAACTTACATACCGCACCTTTAAGGACAATGATGTTGAACACAAAAGAAGATATTTTAAGATATTCTGTTGCTGGGACCCATCAATTTCCATAGTAGGAAAGAAAATACTATGGAACTCAATCGGTACCAGCTACCAGCATTCTTCAAAATATAGTATTTTGTGTTCAATAGAAGAAAGAAAGTGAAATAGGTTTTGAGCAACTGATGGGCGAGTAAATGATGACAGATTTTTTTATTTTTTGGTGAACTATCGCTTTAAGACAAATTTAACAAACACTAATCACCATGGTGTTTTCTATGAAGCATTTTTCAAATTAAACATTTTCATAAAACATCAATAAGTGAAGATGGTTGTGAAGTGGTTGTTTATTTTTTGCCATGTTCTTTTTATCCTTTTAATTCCATACCCTAATTGTCTCATACGCATTATTCTTTATGTAGAAAATTCTCAGTTCAACAAACAAAGGATCATAGACGATATGCATCTATACTTAAAAAACAGGACTGGATAGATCTCGAAATAAGTAATTCAATTTCGGTTAAACAAATATAGATTTTTTTCCACCTTGATGTATTGATTGAATCATTAAAATAACATTATTTCAGGGTGCAAACCTGAAGAAAAATCAATGATAAGATTCTGCTGTCAGAGTTGCCTGTTTAAACTTTTAACATAAAAAGAGTGAAATCATCAACATTGATTGTGTTTTAAGGTCAGAATAGTACCATATTATGTAAACTACATACATTTTATTCAGTAAACAACATATTGGGTGATTTAATAAACTTTGATCCATGATCATTTATATAACAGTCAAAACTATTTCCACAATGCAGTGCACCTTCCATCAACCTTCCATTTCCAGTGTGACAAATAAGTCAGATAATACTATTTTGCATTATTTGATCAGACTGAAAAACACTAAAACATATTTTTTTTCAGTGTTTATAAGTAAAATGCTAGTATTTTATTCTGTACAGACTGTTTCTCCAACTTCGGTCTTACCTGCTTTCATATTCAGCACTTTGTTATTCAGAACATCATTCGCACACCTACCCACAATCCTGTGGTGTGCGTGAGTCATTTCTTCCCCTACTCTGCAATGGATGAGCCTTTAGTGTCCACAGTGAGTGTGTGATGAATTTAAAAGTGTCTCTGTAGCTCTCCTTCACCATGTTCACTGTGATATGCAGCAGATCTTTCGAATGTAACTCAAGACAGGAAACAATTGGAGCAGAAGTTGAAGTCAGGTGTCTTCAAATCATGGGAACTGTTGTCAGTCCAAACCAGTATGCGTGTGTGTGTATTAGCCAGTGTGATTTAGCATGGGATCTACTAAACATGGATTAAGTAATCTGAAATTTTCCGCATTTTGTGATTCATGTTTTTTTTTTTTTTTTTTTTTATTTTTGCTTTTTAATTGAATTTTTGGTCTTTATCTTTCCTCCAAAAGATTACGATGTTGAAAAGTTTGAGAAATTGACTTTTATTGACATTTTTAATACTTTGAAGTAGTATATCTTCTGGGTTGGTGTATTTTACAGACTTAATTGTCTATATTCATTCATTCATTTTCATTTCGGCTTAGTCCCTTTATTAATCTGGGGTCGCCACAGTGGAATGAACCGCCAACTTATCCAGCATATGTTTTACGCAGCGGATGCCCTTCCAGCTGCAACCCATCTCTGGCAAACATCCATACACACCCATTCACACACATACACTACGGACAATTTAGTCTACCCAATTCACCTGTACCGCATGTCTTTGGACTTGTGGGGGAAACCGGAGCACCCGGAGGAAACCCACGCCAACACAGGGAGAACATGCAAACTCCACACAGAAACGCGAACTGACCCAGCCAAGGCTCGAACCAGCGACTTCTTGCTGTGAGGCGAACGTGCTACCCACTGCGCCACTGTGAGGCCTAATTGTCTATATATTATTTCTTATACATCATATTACCTTAAACCACTACATTGTCAATAAAAGTCACTGTTAAAACTGAGTTGAATTTTCAACATCAGAACTGGTCAGAGCCAATGTAAAACTCCCATAATGCAATTTACAACCACAAATAAACAGAAAACACTGGTGAATCACAAAAAAGGAACCTGTTATTAAAGTTTTTTTTACAGTGCATTTACAGTGCATACAGAGTATTGTGTTTAGCATATAATTTTCCCTGTAGAGTGAATTTGCTGTGACAGCATTAACGTTTATTAATCTCATAAAACATTTTGCTATGGCAGCAACTCCTGGATTAGTTTCAAGGAACCAAACAATCCTGGATCAAATCAAATCGACAACATTTAAATCTGTTGGCAAAACAATGCAGTCACAGCTTGACAAACACTCATGCCCAGCTCTACCTTTACTACAATCTTCAAAAACAATGTCCTCCACCTGCATTCATGTGTTTGTATGTGTGTAAGAGTGTGTTAAGAATTGAATTGCTGCATAGCAGGCTCTAATTGTGATCTTTCACTGGTGTCGGTAAGAGGGCATGAAGGAGAGCAGTCATGCTAAATTAGCCATGACATTACCTGCTGTGACATTTCCCTTCACCATATGGAGAGTCAAAACACAGACACACTCACACTAAGGCCCTGATATGGCAAAGTTATTTTTCTCTCTTTGCTTTAGAGTTAAAGGAATTTTAAAATACATTTGCGGTGGTTTTAGACAGAGTTTCTCAACTCTGGTCCTTGAGGTCCACTTTCCCGTAGAGTTTAGCTCCAGCCTTGATCAAACTCACTTGTCTGTAACTTTCTAGTGTTATCGTAGACCTTGAGTAGCTTCTTCAGGTGTTTGATTAGATATAAAGCTGAAGTCTGGAGGAAAGTGGACCAACACATTTGAGAATACCTAGCTATTAGAGTAGTTTTTTCCTAAAGGGACAGCTCACCCAAAACTCTGTCATGATTTACTCTCCCTTCATTTGTTCCAAACCTGTTTTACTTTCATGAACACAAAGGAAGATATTTTGAAGAAAGCTGAAAAACTGGTGGCAACCATTGACTTCAGTATTTGTTTTCTTAAAATATCTTATTTTTTGCTTAACTGAATAAAGAAACTCATAAAGGTTTGGAGCCTCTTGAGGGTGAGTAAATAGTGAGTGATCTATCCATTTAACAAACAACAAAATACGCACTGAACAAAATGAGAGTAATACAAATCACAGAATTAACATGTAAAAACATGGATATGTTTGCTATTTTATCTCTGCAGTTTGGCATATCCCATTTACAATCGTACTTTTGAAAAGTTTTGTAAAATGGAATAAAAAAAAAAATATTTTGTCAAATGGATGGTCTCCACTTCCTGAATCTTCTCTCTGTTGCTCCGATCTTTCCTGTGCTCCTTGAGGCTTGCTTTACGTATCTGTGGATGCAAACTACCGATTAAGGGAAGTGACTTTTGTTACATTGGTGATTGCAATGAACTTGAACTTACGGCTTGGGCTAGCATGTGAGAGAGCCTTCAACCAGTTGCACCGCTCACCTGTTTACCCACTGTTTGTGCATTCCAGCCCCGCAAACACTCCCTGTTACCCGATGGAAGCTAACGTTGTTATTTCTGGAATCTCTCCAGATCCGTTTGCCCTTCCTTCCGCACCCCTGGGTACTAACGTTAACCCTACTTCGATCTCGAATACGCCCCTCTCTTGTCCTATGAGCTACGCTGGTGAACCCAGCACCTGCGCTGGTTTCCTCCTGCAATGCTCCCTCTTCATTGAGGCTAATGCTCCGATATTCCCGATAGTCCGCTACCCATACACCCCCTCACAGAACTCCTTCACCTCCTCCAGTCGTTGATGAACCGATGATCCCGGACTCCTACCGTATCACTGTGTCAAAACGTCAACGATGTATCCGGGACAGGCTATGCCTGTATTGGGGAGAAGCCTCCCCCCTCATCTCTGCCTGTCCCATTCGTCCACCTCTTGCAATGGTAAGTGCATTCTCCATTACACCCTCAGTTTACATTACATCCCATACACAAGTCCACACCTACTTGGAAATCTCTCCCTCTCCACACCACTACCATGGAAAGCCCAGCCATCAACTCCTCTGTCAACATCCAACTACCTATCACTCCTACCTCGATGTGTTCAGTAAAGAAGCCACTCAGCTACCCCCTCACCGGCCCTGCGACTGTAGTATCGACCTGCTGCCCAATGCCAAATTACCACACGGAAGAATCCTCTTTTTCGACCTGAGGCCATGAAAAAGTACATCCAGGAAGCCCTACGCCAGGGGTTCATCAGACCCTCCACGTCACCTGCCGAATCAAGTTTGTTATTCGTTTCCAAAAAGGATGGAGGACTATGATCGTGTCTCGATTACCGGGTGCTGAACGATGCCACAGTGAAGTTTGCCTATCCACTGCCACTCGTCCCCGCTGCCTTGGAAGAGCTCCGCCACAAAAATCTCCAGTACCTCCACAATGCCCAGCGTCTAAATGCCCATCAAGCCCGCTGGCCACTGTTCTTTGCTCGTTTCCACTTCCACATACCAACCGGGTCATAAGAACTGCAAAGCCTTTCCTGAATTCCAATACCCGAATTCCCGAACTTTCCAAGGAAAATATTGGTGGCCGGGAATGGCCAAGGACGTTTCCCAGTATGTCTGGGGGTGTTCGGTCTGCGCTATCACCACCACTCCTTGTCGACTGCCCGAAGGTAAACTGCAATCCTTAACTATTCCCCGCCGGCCCTGGACACACCTCGGAATAGATTTCGCCACGGACTTACTTTCCTCAAAAGCTTACACTACTGTTCTTGTTGTGGTGGATCGTTTTTCTAAAGCCTGCAAACTAACCCCTCTCAAAAGTCTTCCTACAGCTCTCGAAATGGCCGAAGCACTCTTTTACAACATATTTTGCAATTACGGACTCCCTGAGGACATAGTGTCCGACAGAGGACCACAGTTCATCTCCAGGGTCTGGCGGGCCTTCTTTCAACTCACCGGATACCACCCTCAAACCAAAAGCAACGCAAGACCGAACGCAAGATCCAAGAAATCTCAACACCAGAACACCTGGAGCCAGTATCTACCATGGGCCGAATATGCCCAAAACTCCCTCGGACAAACCTCCGGATACCACCCTTTTCACCCTAACCCCTTTTCAATATGTTCAACCATCACTATTCCTCTGGACTGGCGAGTCCTCTGAGGTCCTAGCGGTAAATCACTGGTTCCAGGAAAGTGAGAGGGTGTGGGACTCAGCACACGTCCATCTCCAGCAGGCAGTGTGGAGGCATACCAAGGCCACAAACCGCCGCAGCTTACCTAACCCCATTTACCACCCGGAAGAGAAGGTATGGCTATCAACAAGAAATATTTGCCTCCGACTGACCTGCAAAAATCTGAGTCCCAGCTACATAGGGCCGTACACTATTCACTCCCAGATAAACCCAGTCACTTACCGTCTCAACCTACCTCCACGTTTAGAATCTCCTCCACCTTCCATGTAGCCCTACTCAAACCGTACACTAACCCCGTTTCTCCTCCATCCACAGAACCAGAACCGACTCCCCCTCCAGAACAACCTGAGATCCTCGGAGACCACATTTATCGGGTCCAGGAGACTCTCGACTCCCGGCAGTGGAACGGTCAACTCCAATACCTCGTAGACTGGGAAAGATTCGGCCCAGAGGAGAGGTCATGGACTCCCCGTGATGACATCTTAGATCCTACTCTCCTCTAGGAGTTCCATGGAGAACACCCGGATTGCCCAGCTCCCCGAGGCCGAGGTCGGCCCTGCCGCCGATCTAGGGTGTCAGGAGTCACCCGTGGAGGCGGGTACTGTCACACCCTCTGCATGTTCCCTCAGTCCCAATAACCAATCACCATCCACCACACACCACACCCGTGAACAATCACCAAAGTTCTAATCACCCACACCTGCATCTGCAATCACCCACTCCCTATATATACTCACCTCATTCAGTCAATCACTGGATGAAATCGAAGTTGGATGGTCTCTGCTTCCTGGAACTTCTTCCTGTTGCTCCGAACTCTCCTGTGCTCCTTGAGGCTTGCTTTACGTATCTGTGGATGCAAACGACAGATTAAGGGAAGTGACTTTTGATACATTGATGATTGCAATGAACTTGAACTTACGGCTTGGACTACCGTGTGAGAGAACTTTCAACCAGTTGCACCGCTCACCTGTTTACCCACTGTTTGTGTATGCTCCACAATAAATACTCCCTGTATTACAATAAGTAATTCCTGCCTTCTCTCCTCTTTTGTGTGTGTGACCGTGAACTATATATATATATATATATATATATATATATATATATATATATAATTATTTTTTATTTTTTATTTTTTTAATTGACACAAAGGAAGTTAACTTAAACTTTATTTAATATTGGGTTGTATTTATTTAGCTGTTATGACTTTACGGTATTAAATTATAAATTTGATTTCTCATTTAAAGCATCTCTTGTGTTTTTACTTGCGATTGTCTGAACGTGAGGGAATGAACTGAAGAAACTAAAGGGATATTTATACCACAAATTTTATTTTACTTACTTTTTACTTACTTTACTTTACCTTTTTGAGCTTCTTTGTTTTGTTGAACACAAAAGAAGATATTTTGAAGAAAGCTGAACACCTGAAAGCATTGACTTTCCATAGTAGGAAAAACAAATACTAAGTCAGTGGTTACACGTTCAACAGAAGAAGGAAAGTCAAACTGGTTTGGAAGCAGTAAAGGATGAGTAAAAGATTACAGAATTTTCATATTTGGGTGAACTGTCCCTTTAAGCAAAAATGATTTGTAGGTCAATAAAGCCTTAAAGCCATACCAACCTACTACATAAATGCTGCTAAGCAACAGTAGTACCCGGCAGCTTCTTTAGTCAAATCGTGAATAATTATTTGGCCAGATGGTTACATATGTACATGAAAGCTAATTCATAAAATTTTAAACATTTCTAAGTGGCTCATATATGCTGCTTAGTTTTTTTTATAAATGGTCTTGCGGTAGTTGGAAGTGAGCTTTATACATATGCCAAGTAAAACACTTAAAATACAAAATAAATTAAATTCCCAGTTTTAGCTTGCTGACCATACTCACTCATGTTCTGCCTTTTGTTTGATTTTGCTTTTAAGTTGTATATTTAAATTTGTAGTTTTCTAGCTTTGTTTTGTTTGTGTTTTGCTTTAATTTTTTTAAATTTTTGCACTTTTATTTGTTTTTTCTTTGGATTTAGTTGGATTTATTTGTTTTGTTTTAATGGTTTGCTTTGTTTTAGAGATTTGTTTTCTTTATTGGCACTATTTTGTGTACCTTTGTTTGGTTTTGCTTTGTGTTTTGTTGTATTTTTATTTTTTGCTTTTTTTAATGACTTGCTTTGTTGTTTTATGGTTTAAACTTTTGTTTGGATTTTCTTTGCATTTTTATTTTATTTCATGTTTTGTTTGGCTTGAAATGTCTGCTGTTTGTTTAGTGTTTTGTCTAGTTTTAATGGTTTGCTTTGTTTCATTCCTCAGGATTATGTTCTAAGACAGGTGGAACCAAAGTATCACAAGCTTGGCTGGCCGGCCACTTCACCCGATGGCTCTTTCATGCATTCAGCTTATCAGACAGAGTAAGTCTTGCATTTCATCTTTTTAAAATTATATATTGCATATATAAACGTATATGTAGTTGAAGTAAGGACACTGAATTGCAAAGTGTAAGCCATACATTTTCCACCTCAAAGACAGGGAATGACCTCAGCAGACGTGTATTTAATTTTTAACTTTCCCCTTCCTGCTCTTGTACCTTCCTGCTGGATTCCGGCCCTCTTTCCTCCTCAGAGAGCTGCAGAGAGAGGTGATCATGCTGGCCTGCAGTTTTGGAAACAAACACTGTCACCGCCAGGCTGTTTCTCTCATTTCAGACTGGATTTCCAGCAACAAGAACAGGTGAGCAAATATACAGCATTTTTTTTTTTTATCAGTTGAAGTCATTTACAGATTTGTCAGCTCTCAGATTTACTGAATCTACACAGTTTAGAGGAACAGTCACGCTGCACTTTTCTCTCCATTGACTTTCATTTATAGGCATGCAAATGCATACAGACTGGAAATTTGTATATACGGTACAGTATAGGCGTATGGGATATTCATACCACAGGGGTATGAATAATTTTGGGCTTGACTATATATGTATATACATAATATATTTAGCATGTTTTGCCTTAATTATTTGCTTTTTTTTGAACAGCGGTGCTGTTTCTTGTTTTTGTTTTTTGTTACTTTGTGTTTTGTTGTACTCCTTGTTTGTTGCCTATTGCTTAGTTTTCTTTTGTGTTTTGCATTTGCTCTTCAACCTTTAAAAAAATTATATGAAGTGATTTTCGATTTTGTCAAACACTCACTACATTACATATCTGTGATAATATTGAGGCACGATTGATAGATTGTTGTGAATGTGGACACTTTGAGGACTGATCAATATGTTCTGCTCATCAACCCTCCTAACATTTATACAGTAAGACATCTATGCCAGGTGTCCATGGCAACACGCATTTGTTCATCTAATTTGTTTTCCCTGCTGCCCACAGCAATGTTCACATGCATGTACTGTATACGATATAACACTGGCAAAATCCTCAGGCCACCAGCAGAGACTAATGACCATAATGGAAAATAAACACAATTGTGGGTGTGTGTTTGTGTATCTGAAGAAATCATGTTAGCCTGCACAAGATATTGTGTTTGCCCAGTTTTTAGGAATTTTTTTTGTCCTTGAGCCAAACTGTTGGCAGCATGCCTATAAATACATGAAAGGCCACACACACACACAGTTCATTTTATTCACAACCTCAAGCGCATTGGAAATTTGCTTGCTTGCTTCATAACCATGCCCTAGAATTGACAGATAGACAGAAATATGCTGTTTTGCTCATAATATGTATCACATGTTGACCTTGGCTTCATATAATGTGTATTTAATGCTCTATTGAGATTGCAAACATGACTTGAACTTCTCTGATAGCAGTAGGATGCTATATTTAAAGTTTTTTTTTTTGCTTATATTCTTGCTTTTATTGTGAAATACACACTCAGCTAGATTAAGTCAGTGTTTGACCTGCTCAGTCAAAGATTGTACTCTCTTTTGACCTGAAACTGCTCAATTGCTCTAGCAGTGGCTTAGTAATTATTACCCTGTGGAGACTAGTGTGAGGTTTCTGATTGCCTCTAAATAGACAGAAGTATTTGTACTAAACACAATACCTCCTGTTAGATTCAACACAGGCTCATTGGAAATACTGGAAATACTGTACTGTATGTGCTTCAGCCTACATTATTGTAAAATAACATTATTGTGACAAAAATGTATTGTAATGTATTTTCATTAGCCTGGGCTGGTTAGATCATTATATGTACAGGTTTGTCTGATCTGCTGAGAAACATGAAAGTGCCAATATCTGAGATATTTCACATTCAACACATTTGGCAGATAGTGAACGACTAGTTAATCTTGCTTTAGTTACTTGTGTACACATTTCTAAATCAACAGATGGCAAAAAAAATCTTTTGAAAACGGCATATTCTACAAATAGTTCAGCCTTTCATTTGCTGTGTTTTATGTTCTTAGTTATATCATCCTTTTGATACTTATGCTTTTTTTTTTTTTTTTAAAGTTGGACTACTTTTTGCATTTTATGTACTGTTCTTAATAGTTTTTCAAATGGTGCTGTTTGCTTCTGACCTGCCAGCTGAAGTTTGGGTCTGCCAGATGTGTCCTACAGTGTCCTTTCATCACAAATGACCTCTAGTCCTGCTGGGATAATAAAAAGAAGCAGTTCAGTTTGATATTCAGAATTGAGCACATCATAAAAGAGCAATGTGTTTGACCTTTATGTCTTTTTATGGTTAAGGTGATGACAATGTCACAGGAATGACCTAGCAGAGTTTATGAGCTGCAAAGAGAGGCTTCAGATCACTGTACAGCAAAAGTCAAATGCTGAGAAAACATCCTCATGTGTTGTATTGATTAAAAACAGAGAAAGCAGAATGAACATAAGAAGCAAGACTGAATGTAAAGATACTCAAACTTTGAACATGAGCAAAAGTGTCTCACATATTTAAGGATCTCTTAATAGTGTTTTATAATCAGGGTTTCTATGGGTCATAGAATTTATGGAATATCCTTTCATTTTAAAAGGTCCATTCCAGACATTTTAGTTATATTATATTAAATGAATAATTTCAGACTAAGTCTTGCAATATCAGTGATTTTCTGAAAAATTATGTATTATCAGTTCTATCTATGCCTATCAGTTCAAACTCAGCACATATGAAGAGACGATAGGTGAAAACCAGCATGTAAAAATGTGCAAAAACCAAAACAAGCATTTATACGCATATCACTTCATATCATACTTTAAAGCTGCTTGTTTTTCAAGTCATGGTTTTTCAAAATTTAGCTTTTTCCTTTGTGAAAGTCATTTCATATTTGGTTTAAAGTTGCCTCCACATCATCTAAAATAAGAAGAAATCATATATTTATATTCAGGTTACAATATCAGAAGTAAAAACTGTATTTATGACTCATGATGTCTCCTATTCTTATTCTGAACATATTATAATTCATGAATTTTCCAAATATAATAGCAGCTAACGGGGTGTCACAAATATTGTTCTTTAACTACAGTTTGGAAATCAGTAAAACATCCTGCCATTGGCAGCCATAAACAAGACATCAGCTTCTCAGGTGTGGAAATTTCAGTCTATACACTCCAATTGGATGTGACATGATTTCATATCTAACTGGAGGTGCCGTTCTTGGTTTCGCTACATTGAAAACTCCCAGAGGCTCAGACGGCTCATCCAGAATCAGCAGGTCTTTATTGTGCTTTGTTTGAGCAAATCAAAAGTTCAGTCACTGTATCGGCGCAGCTCCTCCTGGAGGTTTAATGTTATTTCTTTCTGTACGAATATTACATGCATCGCCTCACAGCCTGAGATGCTTTTCTCTCTGTGTAACTCGACTGTAGACTGTTATTCTTTTCTCCAATTTACAACCAGATGATATCATGGGTCTACAAAGAGCTCTTTCTTAAGACCGATATATCGCTAGAATATATATATTGCACTATGAGTTACTTTTAAAGGTCTGAAGTGAGAATTCGGGTCCTATTTTCACCACTTAATTTATAACCCCAAAAAAGACCATCAAATTAGATCAGCTTGTGTTATTACGGACATTTATCATTGTGACAGCATTCAAGGGATTCAAAGTGATTGCAGACAGCAGAGAGCCACTTAAGCCAAAAAGGGGTCAATTTTTAATCTAAAAGTTTCTTTTTTTAATTATATAGAAAGAAGAAAGAAAAGAAGAAACAGCAAAAGAAAGCACAGCTTCTCCCTAATACAAACATGTAGACATACACTCACACTGTTTTTCATAGTTTTTTTCTGAAGGTGAAAGATAGGCTTGTGACTTGCCACCTTTAAGCAACCCTTGGGACTTGACAGATGTGAAAAAAGCACGTCTTCAGGAAAAAGTTCTTCCCAGGAACATAAATAAGAATTAGGTGTAAACACAACATAATCTAAAGCATGTAAATCTATTGCCAACCTCAGTAAATGTTTAATGAACAGACAATGAGGAATGCTAATCACCAAAACCAAACAATGTATCAACATTTCCCACAATTTCTCCTCTACTCTAAAATCTTCAAATTTAAGTGAAAGAAAGTCAGTACAAGTGCATCTACCTCAGTACTTAACTCAAATTGTATCTAACCATAAATGTGTTTTCAGCTCTTGTCTTCACTCAGCTATTCAATCTTCTGTCTCACAGGATTCCACCCAACGTCCGGGACATTGTGTACTGCACAGGTGTTTCTCTGATGGACGAGGATGTGTGGGAGTTTATCTGGATGAAGTTTCATTCATCTACAGCCGTGTCTGAGAAGAAGGTTCTTCTGGAGGCCTTGACCTGCAGTGACAACATCTTCCTGCTTAACAGGTCAGTTGAGGATTTTAGATCATTTATAAAGACATGATGGCATAAACAAATTCAAATACCAAGCTTCTGTAGAATGGTGCATAAATGAATTAGATGCATAAACCAAACAACTCTTCCATCTGATCTATGTATCTCTGTGCTATTCATTAACCTGAAGATTGGTTGATTTTCCATGAGTCATTATGGCATAGAGGTGTCTGGAACGTGCACAACACGCCTCTCACTTGTTAGTTTACTGTGCCTCATTTCAGTCTTTTTCTCCACATCATGTCACTCACACCAGCAGCGTTTCTCACTCCTCTTATGGGGCAGTAAAGACAATGGCTGCTGTAGGAGCTTTTTCCACAACTCTCTATGGTGCCTTAAATCCTCTCCTACTCAATAGCAGGATGAGGACGGTGACGGATTACACCCTGTCCAGACCAGACGAGGAACTCACAGCCCACACAAATTCTGAAGCAGTTCTCTCAGGATTCACTGCTGGTTGACTTATTCCGTTTCATTTGGTTGTTTTATAGATGCACTGAGAGAAAGAAACTTGGCCATATAAAGAGACCCTCCATGACCTCTCTCTGCAGTGAGTGTTCAGCACTCAACAGGCAGATTCCTGTGGGAATCTTCGGCATGAGTTTGTGGAGTGGGATTATGCCTTGCTAGAGGGAGAAGACAAATAGATCCACATTTGGCAAGCACACATTTTAGTGCTCTACATTCAGGCATCATCTTTTTCATATTTAGATGCTATTCATCATATTATAGTCAAGAAGGAACCTTTTCAATTTTTGTATCCTGGTAATTGCCTTCCTTGAGGGTAAAATCAATGATCTTGCAAGCTCTCAGTGATCCATGACTCTGATGTAATGCACAGTACACCTAGACTATACACCTAGATACAGTATATGAAAACCATGCTGCTGAACCAGGCATTCAAAATCTCCTGCAGGAATCTTCAGCATTCACCTGAAGTTGGCTATTTCTAGATCAACATTACTTCATCTGGTCAGATTGTATGTTAAGGGTATAGAAATAGGGTTGCCCAATGAAGTTTCAAATATTCTCTTCCTCCGGTTGTAGTGGTAGTTATTGACAGTTTTGTAGTCAAGGCAAGCTAGTTTCCTTAAGTCAAGACCAAGAATGAGGTTAAATATAAGAGGACTAAGACCAGAGGAGGGCCAAGTTTAAGTCAGGCTTCAGACCTGAAGAGGGTCTAATATTAGTCAAAGGCTAAACCAAAAGAGGATCAAGTCTTAGTCAAGATGGACACCAGAAAATGGTAATGCTTGGGTGAAAACTGAGACAAGAAGATATACGAGTTTGAGTCAAAACTTTACCAGAAGGTCAAATCTAAGTAAAGTGAAAGACCAGAGGAGGAATGGGTCTAAGTCAAGACATATAGCAGAGGGATTAAATTTAAAGAAGATCAAATGTAAGTAAATGTCAAAACAACAGGATGGTTGAGTTTTGAGTCAAGAGAGAATATACAGTAAGAATCAGAATCAGAATCAGAATGGGTTTTATTGCCAAGTGTGCTTACACACACACAAGGAATTTGTTTTGGCTACAGAAGCTTCATAAAGTGAACAGTGACAACATGAAATAAATATGAAAAACACAACAACACTAAACAGAGATGCAATCAGTCAAAAAGCTCTGGAAGGTGAATTGTATGTACAGACAAGTTATAAGGTGCTGTGTACGACTGCGTAGAAAAAGTATTGCACTGTA
>CAIGQW010000596.1:2607624-2634278 GCA_903798125.1 Danio choprae
AGGCATAGAAGAATCCTTTCACAGTGTAACCACTATTAGTTTTACCCACTAGTTGTTTTACCCATTTACCATCAACAGTTAATCATTATTAAAAATATAATGTAGTTTAGTATGATGACTTAATATGTACAGAAAAGAATAAGTTTTTTTTTTTTTTACAATAAATATAATGTATTTAACCCATGTTTTAAATATTAAATAATTTGTCTGCTTTTAATTTGATTTCTATGTATATAAAAATGACTTTGCTAAATGTATTTTTTTTTCAGATATGAATATGAAACATCACATCTTTAACCCTAATTTTCTATTTGCAAACTAGCATTACCAAAAAGATCTGAGAACCTGTCAGAGATGCTATGGTTACAAGTGTATTCGAATGCGAAGTAATCGAAGAGCTTCTATTATGTACGGTAGGCTACAATTACAGTGGCCTGTTGCACAAAATGAGTTGGACAAACACCTGGGGGCAGAATAAGTTTCGGGTTAACAAATCCAACCTGGTTGGTTAAGATCAGGTTATGCGGTTTCACAAGGCTTATACTGTAAATGACAAACTTTCTCTCTTAACTCATGGTTTAACCAAGAGTTTGATTCATTTCTCATGAGAGTGTCAGCAATTCACTTCTCTGTTGATTAAAAATCATTATCATAAATAAAATGAATTTAAACACGCATACAAGGCAGAAATAAACACTACTGATGCAGCGAAAGTTTAAGAAGGCAATTTATAAAGAAAATATTATTATATCATTGCAAATCAATCAATTATTTTGATAATGTAGGTTCACAAACAGCTTAAAAGTCATTTTAAAGGCTTTATATATTAAAGGAAATGCATGCTAATATGTAAGTGTTAAATTAAAGCCATTAGCAATATTAATAAAAATATATATTAAACATAAAATAGCATACAACAAATTATAAATATAAAATACCACATTAATAATACATGTATTGCTCCAATTTTTCATCTTTGTTAACGTTAGTTAATTTATTTAAGTTAAATAACTTTAGTTTATGTTGGTTTACGATAACTTCATGCATTAATGTTAACAAGCACAACATTGGATTTTAATAATGCATTAGTTAATGTTAAACTGTGATTAATAAATGCTTTGCAAGATTATTCATACTTAGTAAAATCATGTTAGTGTTAATAATGTTAATAATGTTAATGTTAGTAAATACATTAACTGATGGACCATTAGTCTAAAGTGTTACCTTATAATTTATATGATAAATAAATTATAGGCAATACAATATAATTTTGACTTAAAAAATACTTATAGACTGGGAGGGGCTTTATTGCATCAGATACTGTACATTTTTCACTTTGCTCACAGATGATTGGTCCAGATTGTATAGGCAATCTATATCACTCAAAACCATCCCACATTCTTGAGCCCGAAAACTCTGTTTGCTCAAACTAAACGCAAACTTACCTGAATAAAAACTCAAACTGGCTTTGTGCAACAGGCCTCAGACGTACGCTGTTTTCTGGAAAAGCACACTGGGCAATTGATAAATGAAAACATGTCTATCTTAAGACATGAGATTATTTTTAACCGTAAGAGCTAATAAACCTATTTTTCACTGTGACATTTAAAAACAAAAAAACTGAGCATAAATTGTTTATTTACAGATCACAGTTACACTATAGTATCAGGTTCATACAATATGACTTTTTTAAGAGTAACTAGAAGAATCAAGTCCACTGCTGTATAGCCGGTCTCAATAAAAGAGCTCATTCGCAACCACAGGCAGCTGCCACATAATCGAAATGTGAAAATGTGAACTTGATGAATGAGCAATGCAAGGCAGGACCTATCAGCACTTCAGCATGGGGTTATGGGAAGGAAGAAAATGTGCTCTTATTTTCGAGCAATTCTTGTCACCATTCAGCTTTGAACACACTGATCCAATCAGACAATGACTGGTCAATTTTCCCCACTATATACTCAATTTCTCTTGGATGGAGAACAACAGTTTGGCTGATTTGTCAGACCATAACTATAACTTTTCATTTTGGCACCACCATAAATAATATCAAGGTGGAGAGATATTTTTTATGGTATGATATTGCTCTCCTGTTGTTTTACGAACGCTCAACAAAATAGAGTGATAAACTGAACTCATCCAGAGAAAGAGCAGACGGTTGCAGAATTGTTTTGGCTTGTGCTGCGTACACTACAGCTGTTTTATTTGGTCGACTGTCAAGCCTTTTTATGTCATTTGTTGCACTTTTTCCCATCCAATGCAGTGACTCACAGAGAAACAGTTGAAAATGTGTGAATACTGAATATTTATGATCTTTCTGTGTCCTGTTTTCGATTCTAAGGCCCTATGAAGCACGTTTTATGTTTTCCCAATTTTTAAACTATCATTTTTTTTCTTTAGATACTCAATTTTTATTGAACAGATTTTAGTTTTTTAAATGCACGTCCAGTTAATTGAAATCATGATGGTTCTTCAATTTAAAAACAATTTTAGAAGAGTTTTATTGACAAAAATGTAATTCGTTTGATTTAGAATTAGTTTTTGTTAGTTCTATATCTGTACACCTAATTCAGACATGCACTGTGGAAATCATAGGGTTAAATTTTACAGTTGAGGTCAGAATTAATAGCCCTCCTGAATTATTTGCCCCACTCATTTCCCCCCCCCCAATTTTTGTTTAACGGAAAGAACACATTTCTAAACATAATAGTTTTAATAACTCATTTCTAATAACTGATTTATTTTATTTTATGCCATGATGACAGTAAATAATGTTTTGCTATATATTTTTCAAGATATTAGTTTTCAGTTTAAAGTGTAATTTAAATGCTTAACTAGGCTACGTATGCTAATTAGGCAAGTTGGGGTAATTAAGCAAACCATTGTATAACGGTTGTTGTTGTGTAGATAATAAAAAAATTATAATCTTAAGGGGGCTAATAATATTGACATAATAAAATGGTTAAAAAAAATGAAAGCTGCTTTTATTCTAGCTGAAATAAAACAAGTATAGACTTTCTATTAAACAATAAGACTTTCTCCTGAAGAAAAAAAATATTATTGTATATACTGTGAAATATTTCTTGCTCTGTTAAACATCATTAGGGAAATATTTGGAAATGAAAAACAAAAATAAGTGGAAGACATCATTTTGACTTCAACTGTACAGTATATGCTTGAAACATTTAAAGTCTGCTACATCTTGTCTGAAAAATAAGAGACAGAGTCATTAGAATATTAACGACAGATCCGTCCTCCTGGGTCTTGTTTGGCTTCTAGATTTTCTTATTGTGTATATACTCATTTCTTCCAATCTCATCTGCCGTTGTCTTTGTGTTCCTGGAATGTTCTTGTGGACTAACTGTGACTTCTTGTTTGACCTTTTTTGTTTTGTAGTTAAACCTTCTGCACTCTGGTCTTCGCCTCAACTCTACCCTCCATCGCATGGTTAGAAACATCAGGTATTTTTTTTCCTATAACGAGTATATTGCATATATTAGCATTATTTACTAATAGTTTCTTGAATTTGAGGTTGTATAATTTGACTTTGGCTTGTAACTTGTAGTGAGAAATTGTATATGCTTGTTATATGCACAGTGATTATTTTAAAAACACGTCTATAAAATAAATGATTACGCATAATCATTGTAAAACATTTCAGTCATTTAATGGTTATACCAACATTTTATTTGAATATTCACAAAATATATGTATATATAAAAAATATTGTAACTCAGAAATCGAATGCTCTCATCATAGAAGTTCATGATTCATGTCACTGTCTATAGAAAATGCATAAGTATACCTTATTAATGATTTAAAGGG
This sequence comes from Danio choprae, assembly GCA_903798125.1. Classification (NCBI taxonomy): domain Eukaryota; kingdom Metazoa; phylum Chordata; class Actinopteri; order Cypriniformes; family Danionidae; genus Danio; species Danio choprae. The sequence goes on from CAIGQW010000596.1 coordinate 2,611,450, forward strand.
ATAGTTCAGCCCAAATTCAGTCATTTAAACAGCCATGCTTGCTTAAAATGCGAACCAATGAGAGTTTGTTCTCACATGAGCTACCTTATTTGATGAGCTCCATGTGCATTGATCATTGTTTAATAAAGGCTTGGATTAAATAGGCCATGCAAGACAAATGTTTCAGATTTTTGGTTGCTTGAACCTCAATGAATGGACAAGAATAATAATTATTGAAATGCCTTTATTTTTGTTCCAAAGATAAAGAAAAAGACGAGTAAATGATGACATTAATGCTGTTTATGGGTGAAATATCCCTTTTATTAAAAAAGAAGAAACAAACAAAAAATCCACATCTTTGACCCATATGTACTTAACTTTGTATAAATATAAACATAAACACACATACATGTATATGCATTCCCTTCAAGTTATATCATCATCATCAATACTATAGAATGTCCATTGTAAAAACTCACTTTCAGTCCACAACTGACCCAATACAACAAAGATATAGGCACCTTGAAGAATTCCTTAATTAGCATCGACCCTTAATTAGACAAACCTGTGTTTGTCTATGATAACGGACAACTGACAGTGGCTTGCTCTGAATCCTCCTGTGACCTGTAGTTATTTTTATTCAACTGTTTGATGAAGGTAGATATGGCCTCATTTGATACTATACAAAATAGAGTTCAATAAAATGGTGTGATTGTGCAAGGAAAGCAAACAGCAGCTTATCACTGAAATTTTTACATTTGTTCCCTCTCAAAATCTCAGCAGTCCAGGGGGAAATAAAAGCATGGATTACAGAATAGTCCCTTTGTGGCCACTTTCTTTTTTTGTTGGTGTTGTTGGTGGTGGTATCAAACATACAAATACAGCTTCTGAGTCTGATTTGGGGAAAGACAATTTGACAATATTTTTCACATTACACCGTGTCCTAACAACGCGTGACACAACAAGATTCCAGTATCAAGCAATGAAGCAAACAAGCCAGCCATTCAGAAGAGCAGAATAGTGCACTATCAACAAAATGGACAGGTTTAAAACTAATTAATAAACCTATTTAACATAATTACAAGTACATACTGAGTGACTGATGTTGATTTGCACACTCACAGTTCTGATGTTACTGTTCATATGTTGCTAGCTGTTTTATTTAAAAAAATCTGAGGTAAACTATCTGCTGTCACGCTAAAAAGTTGTTCAAACTCACATTGGTAGCCTTTAACACTGAATAAAGCACATAATGAGGTGAGCACTGTCATAGTAGTTTATGCTGTTGTTTCAAACGTGACGTCGAGAAATCGAAACCATTTCTAAAATAGAAAATCTGTGTCGCCCTAGTGGATGGTTTGAGCATTTAACTTGGAGCTTGGAAAAGATGCCTTTTATCTGTGTGTCACAGCATCGTGTTGTTAGGACACTGTGATATAAATAAAATAAGACCAGAAAGGGATCCTGCCTCTTTTTCAGTCTAATCCAGTCTAATCTACATTATGTGTGTGTTCTGTAAAATGAGACTTGACTGACACCAAATGTGCGACTTTGATTACTTTAATCGCTGTGCTGAGTATTGCCGATATCTTCCATTTATTTTATACAAGCTGCCAGTCTTCTTTGCTGCCAGTCAACTCTCTCGGTTGTAGCAAGTGTGTTGGCTGTTGTTTTCTGGGAATTCATCTTGATCCATCAGCTATCGCATGGCTATAAAAGTAAAGTTGTGCTGCTTCTCAGAATCTGTAAATATTAGATTTTTAATATGACGTTGGTGGTCCTGGCCTCAAAATGTCTAATAGAGTCTCCATGCTAATTGAACGCTCCATGCTAAATGTTGCATTATCCATCGGGAGCTTTCTGCAGCCATTGGAAAAACTGTTCTTGGAACAGGATGTGCCATTTTACATTGGCTTGAACGATCTCGACGGCTCGAGCGAACGCAGGCGCCGACTCTCCTCCGCTGTTCAGGATGAACTCTTTGAGCTGAGGAGAAGATAAACAATTCTCATTAACATTATCATATGATGTATCAGAGATTGTGTGTTTATGTTTGTAAGTGGCACCTTCATCTCTGACTGATAAACAGCGTCAGAATATACGACGCATTTACATGCAAATGCCTGAAGTGTAATTTAGCAGATAACAATGATGTTTATGATAATGAGGTGTGGGAATGCATTGAAGTAAACAGAATTATCGGTGTTGTTTTAGTTGTTTGTCTGATAGGGAAGGACACTTAGGTTTCTGAAAAAAAAAAAAGTATTTTATGATAATAATTCCAATTTCCTGATGCTGTGTGATCTTGTGCATATGAAAGAATGTGCACTCAGATTTAGTATTCAACCTCGCTGTTTAGTTTTGAATTATTTCAGAATTGCAGTTTGTCCATAGAATCTTTCAAAAGAAATAAAGAAATCAAATTAAAATAAAGTCATTCCAATCCAACAGTTAATGTGAACCTGTGGATGAAGTGCTCTGGCAGCAGCTGATTGTCAATGACAGTATGCTAATGCTCTGCTTAAGAAAACAATGAGGGGGTTCGTATTATCTTTGTATGAATGATAAATTGTGGAAGGCAAAGTCAGCCGGATGAGAAAGTGCTGCAGTGAGAAGCATCAGCAGTCTGTGTCCTCTGGGACTGAAGCTGAATGAATTTGAATAAGTGAATATACGTTACAGTTCCTGTAATATGGTTAAGAAGTTACAATGAGGAAATAACCCATCTAATCAGTCCAGGCCACATTTCTGCAGTCTTTAAACTGTACTTTTGCGCATTTGCTCCATCTCAACAATCTGCTGATCAAGGTTTTCTCAAAGTAATAATGTCCCATGTCAAAAGATTTGTCAAAAGTTTATTAGTGTTTATATATATATATTTTTTTTACAATGGTGTATAGAAAAACAAGAACGTTTTCTGTTAATTTTTTGACTGTTACCAATGTGACCCCTATTTATACGTATACAGAAAATGTTGTATTATGCATACCAGACCAGCAGTTGCGATGCCACTTTGTGAAGAAACACTACATTTCAGCACTCGTATGTGACCCAAAACACAAAATTGAGATTTGCACATCTCCTGATGTACGTGGAATATTGAATGAATAAATAAGATTTCCATATATATACTGTATACTCTGTTAAAAAAGGTCAGCATTTGGCTGAGATACAGATATTTGCAAATCTGGAATCTGAGGGTAAAAAAAATCAAAAAATCGAAATTCTGAGAAAATCACCTTTCAAGATGTCTAAATGATATGAAGGGCCTGACGGTGGCGCAGTGGGTAGCACGATCGCCTCACAGCAAGAAGGTCGCTGGTTCGAGCCTCAGCTGGGTCAGTTGGCATTTCTGTGTGGAGTTTGCATGTTCTCCCTGTGTTGGCGTGGGTTTCCTCCGGGTGCTCCGGTTTCCCCCACAAGTCCAAAGACGTGCTGTAGGTGAATTGGGTAAGCTAAAATTGTCCGTAGTGTATGTGTGTGAATGAGTGTGTGTGGATGTTTCCCAGTGATGGGTTGCAGCTGGAAGGGCATCCGCTGCGTAAAACATATACTGGATGAGTTGGCGGTTCATTCCGCTGTGGCGACCCCAGATTAATAAAGGCACTAAGCCGAAAAGAAAATGAATGAATGAATAATTGATATGAGTTTTGATTTATTTACAGTGGGACATTTACAAATAAATTCTAAAAATACATGATATTTAAATAATATTTGAATGATTTTTGGCATAAAAGAAAAAAAAATCTATAATTCTTTTGACCCATATAATGTATTTTTGGATATTTTGGCTTTGTGGTCCAGGCTCACATCCTATATAGTGCTGTAGTCTGTTGTTGTTGCTAATATGCAAGCACATGATGTCATTGTTTTCACAAAATCACATCATTTTGTACACAGAAATGCTAATGTTTTCATTTTTTTAAACTTTGAAGGTCAAATCAGTCTGAACTCTTTGTTAAATATATTGTTAAATCAGTTTTCAGGCTCTTAAAATGTTAATGCCATATAAATGAATGGCCCAATTGCAAGTTTTCCATGTTTATTTGAAAATGGTGTCGTCCAGACTCACCTCATTCAATTCGACCTCAGTATTAAGAAACTCTGTCACGCCGCTGATTAATTTTGAGTTCATAAATAAAGCTTCTCCATACCTGCGAATGAGAGACGCAAACTCTTTTATTAAAAACTTTGGGGAGCCTTTAATCAGCCCAGCAGTAAACAAACACCAATAGATATTTCTCATAATGCGTTCTGGTCCTCCAACAACAAACACGAAATAACATTCACCAATAAATATCTTATGAGACCGTGGATGTAAAATTCATATCAGGGACTGAAAGGAAGGTTAAATTCACAGATAAGCAGGGATGAATAGAGCTACATTCACCTGGAGTTCAGTATGTCCCACTTCTCTCTGAAATATCTCCATGCTAAATGTCTTCCCAGTGGATTGCGGGCCACGTGTATGATGACATCAATCACATCTTGATCCGGCACCAGGTCTGACGTAAGGGACAGATTCAGGAGCCTGCGGACAACAAAACAAATTTCTGTCACACTTTATTTTTTTTAGGTACAGTTCTCGCTATTAACAAACCATTAACTCAATAAACTCCTAATTTGCTGCTTATTATTAGTTATTAAGGTAGTAGTTAGGATTAGGTATTAGGTAGAATTAGAGATGTAAAATAAAATCATGCAGAATATGTACTTTATAAGTACAAAATAAACTATACTGTCTTAATAGGCAAGTATTTAGCCACTAGTTAATAGTGAGAATTGGTAATTAAGCTGAAGTGTTACCTAAATGTCCTCAGTTTGTAAGAATATATTGAAATCTTTACAAATTATTTTAAACAAATCAGTTTCACTGTTTGCTAGTTTTAAGCTTGAGTAATTTTGAGCCAAATCTTATTGTTCTTGGCTGTTTTCCGCAAAACATCCACTGACAGGCACCAGAAATGCAATAATTCAAATGTGCTTTCAATACTGTGAGTCAGCATCATCAAAAAGTAATTAACCTGAAAAGCTTAAATCGAATGCAGACAGACCCATTCACTTCAAATTGGTGGGAAATGCCAAGCAGATGAGAAGGGAGGAAATTAGATATTACACATAAAGACGCTGCCACGGTTTTCCATTTGCTAGAACATGTGAGTTAATTTCATCACCGTGATTTCAGTTCAGCTGCTCTTGCAGGCTTTTGACATGCGTCGTGAAGTCACTTCTTGCAGCTTTTCATAAACACCCTAGACATTGCCACAAGGACAAAGCTCACATCTGTGAGTGCAAACATGCTTTTAGAATAGTTTTCATTCATTAATTTATTTTTTCTTTGGCTTAGTCCCTTATTTATCAGGGGTCGCCACAGCAGAATGAACCGCCAAGTATTCCGGCATATGTTTTATGCAGCGGATGCCCTTTCAGCCGCAACCCAGTACTGGGAAACACCCATACACTCACATTCACAAACACACTCAGACACTACGTCCAATTTTGTTTACCCAATTCACTTATACCGAATGTCTTTGGATTGTGGGGGAAGCCGGAGCACCCGAAGGAAACCCAGGCGAACACAGGAAGAACACACAGAAATGGGTGGGACTTGAACCAGCGACCTTCTTGCTGTGAGGCGACAGTGCTAACCACTGAGCCACCGTGCAGCCCCTAGAATATTTTTTTATTTATATTTATATTCAAAACTTATATCAAATTACAAAAGGAATCATTGTGGTTGTGATAAACATCTCTTAATATATTTGTGTATATCAGAGAGACTGCTTTTGCACCTGTATGGATTATCATAGCATAATACTGCTTTAAATAATAAATGTGTACATGTATGTCATAAGAGGGGCATGGCCCAGAGTTGTGGGAATAAGCTGATGAGCATGACCTGGGCACCACCAAAGTACTTTTAAGGAAATTCTGTTCACTCAGCTGCCATGTTTGCAATGCTTCTGGGAGTTAATCCAAAGTCCTATCTAAGTGACTGGGGGAATACTAAAACCCCAAAACTGAATTTATTACATATTTCAAATCAGCAACAAAATCTGTAGTGATCAGTCCCGTTACTTCTGTCGCTCTAATTACATGTAAAACATGTTATTTCCAGTTTGCTCCAGCTACTGTGCATGTGCAAAGACTGACAAGACACCAATCTCATTTACCGCTGTTTTAAATGTAACCAGTGGACGTGGTTATAAATATTAGAAAAACAGAGACAGAACCCACAGCAAAAAATGGGCCATGACACTGGAAGGACATATGCGATGAATTCTGCAGTTCAGCTCAAAAGCTCCCACGTCACTGGCCTTACTCCATTCACATGGCTTTTGGCCATGGCCCCCTTATGACAATGTATACTGTGTATAAAACATTTACAAATGTTGTGCAAGGGACACATTTTCATGGTTAAAACTAAATACTTTGAAATTCTGCTGAAGACAGAGCAGAACATGGAAAATGAAGTATAATCTACCTGAGCCTTAAGGCAGACTGGATTGCAACACATCAAAAGAAAAAAGGAAAAAAAAAAAACATGGAGGAGGGGGATACAATTTACTTCATGCCATAGAAATCAATACCAAATGTACCCATGCACCCCATCCTTCACATTCAGTGATTGAAGCACATTTACTAGCTCACTCCAAACAGGGCAGTTTTCTCTGTGGTAGATTAAATATCAAACACACACACATGTGCGCACACACACAATCGCACAGCTCATCTGGGATGGGGGCCTTGCTTGTGCTTGCGGTGTGAAATTTAAGTGTGCCTGAAATCAATGAACTGCTGCTAGAGGTCTTCTCTACTCTTTTAAGTCTGGCACTAGAGCAAAGGTGGACGTCTGAATGCTGCAGTCAAATGTCCTCCATCTTTGGGGTTCTGGATAAACCTGAATGAACTGATACCAGAGTCACTTCAGATGCAGGCAGGATCCTGGTGGAATGTGTAGTTTCTACTTACATGGTTTTTTAAATGAGACTCACCATCAACTGTGTAATTTAGACTTGTTTAAAGTTATTAGGGTTTAAGGAATTACTCTTGAGACCTCATTTGAGGAAAGTACTCAGACATTTGCACCTTTGGATCATGATCCTGATGTTTCTAAAATCACACGGTTCAGATAGGCAAGAATAAAGGGATGAAAATCCAAGTACAAATCCAATGGGACAGATTAGGGCTGGTAAGGAGTGGATTCCTGTTCATTTATGCATACTGAGAGAATTACGGGTGTTCAGCAACAGTAGGTTGAAACGAGGAAAATATATGAAGCTTACTGATTAGGCATTGCTTAATTCAGAAGTCAACTATATAAATAGATCTTCATAATGTGAATCTAATAATTTAGAAAAGAGAGACTTTTTTTAAGAAATAAGCAAAAGTGAAATAATCATGTTGATCAGAGATACCAAACACCTTTGAGTCATGGAGGAATACTTTAACAGGGTTTATACTCTCAGAGGACAGTCAACAGTAGGATTTTTTTCCACTTGAGGTTTGACTCTGTTACAGGTTCTTCACACAGCAGTGTGGCTATCACATCATGCTAATGCTATGCATTGTAGCACTTGGTGCCAGTTTCTAATTATCACATGAATGTTGTTAGTGCCTGTGTTTTTCTAACAATGATATCTAACACTTCAACACCAGCACATCACTTCTGCTGCTGTAGCGCCACATCATTTGCTAATATTCAGATATTTTTGTGTCTTGTGAACCAGATTCAAACAACTGTAGCAGCAACGATGATCTGACCATGATTTTGCCAAATGTGATGTGCTCAAACTTTCAAAAACAAATTTTCATTCAGACTCATTTCAGAAAATTATTTTGGCTTTGACTGTGATATGATACTATACAGTGTGTCCTCATCACTATACTGGGGCACTAGGACCCACACAGACCACAGGGTAAGCACTCCCTACTGGCATCACTAGCACCTCCTTCAACAGCAACCCTGTTTTCCCCTGTGGACTTTCATCCTGGTACTAACCAGGCACAACCCTGCTTAGCTTCAGTGGGCAACCATGTGAAAGCTGCAGAGTGCTACCTGCCTTAACCCTGTTCTGGTCACAAACTGTAAATCTTAACACACAGACTTAAATCTTAACACAAACCTAACATTCTTTTGACCATGATCTTCATTCAGACTCAACTTATGTAAATGTAATAATTTTCTGGTCTTGAGCATTGACTCAGATTTGACTTGATACTCTTTTGGTCTGAAACCCATACCTGCCAACACCTATTTTTTTCTGGGAGTCTCTCGTATTTCACACCCATCTCCCTCCATCCCAAGGTCCTCAACTTCTTTGGTACAGTTCCCCCAATTTTATAGGAGAATGGTGGTTCCAACGTATTTGTTAAATGTAGGATTCAGCTGCTTCACTTTAATGTGTTGTATTTTGCTTTGGTTTACAGAGAGCTTGTAAGGCTCATTGATTTTACCTTTAAGGAAGGCAATTACCAGGATACAAAAAATGAAAAGGATCCTCACTGACTGTAATATGATGAATAGCATCTAAACATGAACAAAATGAAATCGAGATGTAAAGCACTGAAATGTGCACTTGCTAAATGTGGCACTATTTGTCTTCCCCATCTTGCAAGGCAAAATCCCTCTCCACAAACTCATGCCGAAAATTCCCACAGGAATCTGCCTGTTGAGTGCTAAACACTCACTGCAGAGAGGGGTCATGGAGGGTCTCTTTATATGGCCAAGTTTCTTTCTCTCGGTGCATCTATAAAACAACAAAATCCAACTGAATAAATGGAGATGTCAAGCCAGCAGTGAATCCTGAGAGAACTGCTTCAGAATTTGTGTGGGCTGTGAGTTCCTCGTCTGGCCTGGACAGGGTGTAATCCGTCACCGTCCTCATCCTGCTATTGAGTCGGGAGGATTTAAGACACCATGGAGATTTGTGGAGAAAGCTCCTACAGCAGCCATTGTCTTTACTGCCCCATCAGAGGAGTGAGAGTTGCTTTGTTGCCTTGAGTGGCAGGATTTGGAGAAAAGGACTGAATAGGATTACTTCATGAGGTACAGTAGACTGCAAACTAACAAGTGGGTTATAGTCAAAGTGGAGCTGTACATGCTCCAGACACCTCCAGATACTCCTTGCATTCAATGAAATGACAAAAGCTTTGTGGAGAAGCAAATAAAATGGTTGGTGCATGCAGGGGTGGAAATTTCATCTAACAGCAGGAGTGACGAAAAACATAAAACATAAAAAGACTTTAATTTCTTAAAGGGGGCAGAAATAAGAAAGAAAAAATTTGACTTTAAAGTTTAACCCCTGCAATTCAACAGCTACCATACTGTTCCAAGTATGTGCAAAAGTAGAAAATAGGCATTTGAACCAAATAAATGCAAGGGAAGGGAGATGGAGACTCAAAATTGTCTAAACCTGTTTGAATTAGTGTTGATTTACTACCAATTTACACCATATGTTTAAGTATAAAACATTGTTATTTACAAAACACAAAACATGATAAATGTGTCATGCTACAGAATCTTGCTAGAATTATTATTATAATTTTTTTTTTCAATTTCATTTTTAAGTGTAATTGTGTTGGTTGACCTGTTAAGCAGGAAGATGTTGTCACTGCAGGTCAAGGCCTCCAGAAGAACCTTCTTCTCAGAGACGGCTGTAGATGAGTGAAACTTCATCCAGATAAACTCCCACACGTCCTCATCCATCAGAGAAACACCTGTGCAGTACACAATGTCCCGGACGTTGGGTGGAATCCTGTGAGACAGAAGATTGAATAACTGAGTGAAGACAAGAGCTAAAAACACATTTATAGTTAGATACATTTTGAGGTAAATACCAAGGTAGATCCACTTGTACTAATTTTCTTTCACACAAATATAAAGACTGACTTTTAGAGTAGATGGGAAATTGTGGAGAATGCTAGTACTTGACATTGCATGCTTTAGGTGATTAGCATTCCTCAATGTCTGTTCATTAAATATTTACTGAGAGTTACTGTAGATTCACAAGTTTTAGATTGCATTGTGTTCACAGCTAATTCTTATTTAAATTCCTGGGAATTTGTTTTTTTTTTTCACAGAAGGAATCTGTAAAGTCCTTGTGGTTGTTCAAAGATAGCAAGTCACAAGCCAATCTTTCACCTCCAGAAGAATCAATGAAAAACAGTGTGAGTGTATCTGCATGTTTTTATTAGTTATACTTTCTTTTGCTGTTTCTTCTCAAACTGCTGATAGTATTAATGTTGAATGCTGATTCAAAATAGACAAGTTTGGCTTTAAAAATATTTAAGTTAAATTAAATGTCTATTTATTTCAAAAGTAGACATTTAGATTAAAAATAGACCACTTTGGCGTCAAGTGGTCTTCTGCTGTCTGCAATCACTTTGAATCACTTGAATTCTGTCACAATGACAAATGTCCATAATAACACAAGTTGATCTAATTTGATGGTCTTTCGTGAGGTTATACATTAAGTGGTGAAAATATGACACAAATTCTCATTCCAGACCTTTAAAAGTAACTCATAGTGCAATATATATATATTCTAGCTATATATCGGTCTTATGAAAAGAGCTCTCTGTGGACCCATGATATCATCTGGTTATAAATCGTAGAAAAGAAAAGCAAAGTATAGTGCAGTTACACAGAGAGAAAAGCATCTCAGGCTGTGAGGCGATGCATGTAATATTCGTACAGAAAGAAATAACATTAAACCTCAGGAGGAGCTGCGCCGATACAGTGACTGAACTTTTGATTTGCTCAAACAAAGCCCAATAAAGACCTGCTGATTCTGGATGAGCCGTCTGAGCCTCTGGGAGAAACCAAGAACGGCACCTCCAGTTAGATATGAAATCATGTCACATCCAATTGGAGTATATAGACTGAAATTTCTACACCTGAGAAGCTGATGGCTTGTTTATGGCTGCCAATGGCACGAGGTTTTACTGATTTCCAAACCGTAGTTAAAGAATAATATTTGTGACATCCCGTTAGCTGCCATTAAATCTCGAAAATTCATGAATTATAATATGTTCAGAATGAGAATACGAGATGACACAGGTCATAAATGTAGTATAATGTTTGAGCCTTTATTCCTTTAAACACAGACTAAAATTGCGTTATTTAGCTTGAGCAGTTTCTGCCATCTTTATATTCAGTTCTGTTGTCTTGTTTTTAATCAATAAAACACGAGGATGTTTTCTCAGCATTTGACTTTTGCTGTGCAGTGATCTGAAGCCTCTCTTTGCAGCTCATAAACTCTGCTAGGTCATTCCTGTGACATTATCATCACCTTAACCATAAAAAGATATAAAGGTCAAACACATTGCTCTTTTATGATGTGCTCATTCCTGAATATCAAGCTGAACATCATCTTTTTATTATCCCAGCAGGACTAGAGGTCATTTTTGAAGAAAGGACACTGTAGGACACATCTGGCAGACCCAAACTTCAGCTGGCAGGTCAGAGGCAGACAACACAGTGTGAAAAATGCAGACCACAAGTATCAAAAGGAAGATATAATTAATAACATAAAAATGACTGAAGAAGAAAGACATCACCATTTTTCTAGCAGGTGCACTTTTCAAGTAATTTCATACCATCTGTTAAGTTTGACATTTGTACACAAGTAACTAAAGCATTATAGTCGTTTTCATAGTCGTTCTGGATAAAAGTATCCCCTAAATGCCTCAAAAATTAAAATATCACAGATGTGAGCTCTTTCATCTCTCCAAATGTCTGCCAGTGGATTAAACTAAACTCGCATGATGATCCATCTAGTAGGAAGTGTTGTGTTCAGTACAGAGACTTCTCCACAGGGTAATAATTAGAGCCACTGCTAGAGCAATTCAGCAGTTTCAGGACAAAAGAGTGTAAAATCTTTGACTGAGCAGGTGAAGCATTGGTTTAATTCAGCTGTTAAAAGCAAACATATAAGCAAAACAAACTGTAAATAGAGCATCCCGCTGCTATCACAGAGACTCAAGTCACATTTGTAACCTCAATAAATCATTAAATACACATTTTATGAAGCCAATGTCAACATGTGATGCATATTATGAGAAAAACAGCATCTGTGTGTAGATTTGAGGTCTCTCTGTCGATTTTAGGTCACAATTTTGAAGCAAGCAAGCACATTTCCAATGCGCTTGAGGTTGCCAATGTGAATAAAATGAACTGTGTGTGTGTGGCCTTTCATGTACTTATAGGCATGCGGCCAACAGTTTGGCTCAAGCACAAAAAAATATTCCTAAAAACTGAGCAAACACAATGTCTTGTGCAGGCTAACATGATTTCTTCAGATACACAAACACACACCCACAATTGTGTTTATTTTCCATTATGGTCATTAGTCTCTGCTGGTGGCCTGGGGTTTTTGCCAGTGTGATATCGCATACAGTACATGCATGTGAACATTGCTGTGGGCAGCAGGGAAAACAAATTAGATGAACAAATGCGTGTTGCCATGGACACCGGCATAGAGATCTTACTGTATGAATGTTTGGAGAGTTGAACGTACTAAACAGTAACCAACCATTTTTTGTGCTAGACTGCGCATCAGACTGAGGAATCAGTCTAATACAGTAACTTTCTGTCTGTTTAAGTCTGCAACATATTTGCTTGATAAATTAATTTAGGGACAGTGAGCAGAATCACTGAGCTTGACTAAAAGCTATTCTGTATATTTGCTCACCTGTTCTTGTTGCTGGAAATCCAGTCTGAAATGAGAGAAACAGCCTGGCGGTGACAGTGTTTGTTTCCAAAACTGCAGGCCAGCATGATCACCTCTCTCTGCAGCTCTCTGAGGAGGAAAAAGGGCCGGAATCCAGCAGGAAGGTACAAGAGCAGGAAGGGGAAAATTAAAAATTGAATACACGTCTGCTGAGGTCATCCCCTCTCTTTGAGGTGGAAAATGTATGGCTTACACTTTACAATTCAGTGTCCTTACTTCAACTACATATACGTTTATATCTGCAATATATAATTCACGAAAGATGAAATGCAAGACTTACTCTGTCTGATAAGCTGAATGCATGAAGGAGCTGTCAAGGGAAGTGGCCGGCCAGCCAAGCTTGTGATACTTTGGTTCCACCTGTCTTAGAACATAATCCTGAGGAATGAAACAAAAAGCAACATAAAGCAAATCCTTAAACTACGAATCTTAAACTTAAACTTAAAAATACAAATCAAAGCAAATCAGTCTGTCTCGCCAAATAGTTAGACAAGATTTGACTAACAGAAACTGCTGAGTTAAAATGCAGATGAGTTGTATTGTTGTATGCCGTGTGTGTGCACGTGCAGGTTTTACTATTTTCATGGAGTGCAAAAATGCTCATAGTTTAGAGATGTCCTCAGTCACTAATGTTGTGAAATTTGTTGAAAACAGACTAGTTAGCAAGACCTCAATAGTTAACAAAGCATATATAGGCATAATTATGTTTAGAGTCATCAGCGACATTGGGGGTGGGGCCTGTTATGCACATCATAGAATTCTAGTCATCAGAAAGGCAGCCAGCCAGTGCTCAGCACTAGTTGGTTATATAGCTTTGAAAGCATTCACTAGAGTGTCTGAAAGCTGCGTCAATCAGATGTGCAAGGATCAGATTGTAAAGATGGCTTTCAAACTCTCCTGCTCAGTGGGGAACATGGGTCAGTGATCATTTTAGCCAATCACAGAGATTTCTGTTGACTCTGTGAACTGAATGGTCAACTCATCACTTGCTCTCCCATTGGCTGCAGCCCGTCATTGCACCTGATGATCATGTGATGTCAAGTCATGTTTGAATTTGTCTATGAGCAGAGACAGGTACACGACTCTTAGTGAGAAAATATCCAATCGGAGAGCGCTAAAGTTTGGAAAGCTTGATGCTTTTGATTAGAGATGCAACAGTTCTCTGTAAAAAAATAAAATAATAAAATAATAGTAATTGAACTGTACAATTCTTCATCCACATTTCATATTGAATCTGACGACATGTCTAATCTGTAACCAAGTAACCAAGTTGGAATCTGTACTCTGTGTACCCATTTAAATGCATAACAGTGAGAACTGAACACAGACACACAGACACACACACACACACACACACACACACACACACCCACCATGAACACAAATCCAAAGCAGTGGACAAACCAATCACTCTTTATAAACTTTGTTCAATCCGTGTGCTGTGCGTCATTCATGCCATTACTACCTGGGTTTTAACAGTGTGTGAGCATATGTGGGACCAGAAGCACACACTGCACGTCGATATGCATGTTTATAGTCATACATTAATTTAAGTTTTTGTTATTTAAACATTGAACCTCAAGGCACACAACTTCGGTCATGCCTTGGAAAGTAAACTTTCCAGAAATTGTGTTGTCTGTGTAAGAAAAAGTGTTGAGAAAGTGTGCTGGATCTGTGCTGGTGTGCTGGATTTTCTTAAAGGTGCAGTATGTAAGTTTGACACCCAGTGATTGAACTAGGCATTGCACTCTTGATTCAAAACACACACAAGCGCAGGTTGCCAGATTGACAACATTAACAGGAGCGTGCCTGACTATTAAGCCTAAAGGCTGATTTAAGTTATAGTTTTAGTTTTAGTTCTAACCAACACCTGAAATTGATATTTTAGAAACGGCTTCTATTTCTTGCAGCTGAACAACAGGATAAACTGACAATGATCATCTCAGGTACACCTCATGTGCTTTATTCAGTGTTAAATGCTAATAATGTGAGTTTGAATGCTGTTTTATATTCAATTTATTGCCATACTACTGATAGCAGCAGCAGATAGTTACCTCAGATCTTGAAAATAAAATAAAATAAAATAAATATTTTCAGAGTGGCAAAAAGGAACTATTCTGAGAAACTAAGGAGTCAGTTTTCTTCCAGCGACTCAGCATCCGTGTGGAAAGTTTGAAAAATATCACAAACTATAAGACACCATCCCCCAGCACTGTAGACAACAAACGACTTGCTAACGACCCGAATGAGTTTTACTGCAGGTTTGAGAAAACACCCCACACCCACTCTGAACTGCTCTTCACACCACCATTAACACCTCATCCACCCCCCGTCTCCCCCACACCTGCACTTCAGTTCAGTGAAGATGATGTGCACCAGGTTTTCCGGAAACAGAAGAGGAAAAAAGCACCAGGCCCAGATCTTGTAACACCAGCCTGTCTAAAATCTTGTGCTGACCAACTGGCCCCCATCTTCACCCTGATCTTCAACAGATCACTGGAGCTGTGTGAAGTGCCCTCCTGCTTCAAACGCTCCACTATCATACCCATCCCAAAGAAACCAAAACTTACAGGACTAAATGACTACAGACCGGTGGCGCTAACATCTGTGGTCATGAAGTCTTTTGAAAAACTGGTGCTGGCCCATCTAAAGATCATCACTAAACCCTCACTGGATTCTCTTCAGTTTGCCTACAGAGCAAACAGGTCTGTGGATGATGCAGTCAATATGGGACTGCATTATGTTCTGCAACACCTAGACAGACCAGGGACCTATGTGAGGATCTTGTTTGTTGACTTCAGCTCGGCTTTTAACGCTATCATCCCAAAACTTCTCCTGCCCAAATTAACTCAGCTCTCCGTGCCCACCTCTGTCTGTCAGTGGATCAACGGCTTCCTAACGGACAGGCAGCAGCTGGTAAAGCTGGGAAAATTCACATCCAGTATCCGCACAATCAGCACTGGCGCCCCCCAGGAGTGTGTTCTCTCCCCTCTGCTCTTCTCCCTGTACATGAATAACTGCACTTCAAAGGACCCCTCTGTCAAGCTCCTGAAGTTTGCAGACGACACCACACTTATCGGCCTCATTCAGGACGGTGATGAGTCTGCTTACAGACAGGAGGTTAAGGAGCTGGCTGTCTGGTGCAGTCACAACAACCTGGAGCTGAACACGCTCAAAACAGTGGAGATGAAAGTGGACTTCAGGAGAACCTCCCCTGCTCTCCCCTCACTGAGCATCATGGACAGCATTGTGGCAGCAGTGGAGTCATTCAGGTTCCTGGGCACCACCATCTCTCAGGACCTGAAGTGGGACACTCACATTGACTCCATTGTCAAAAAAGCTCAACAAAGGCTGTACTTCCTTCGTCAGCTGAGGAAGTTCAACCTTCCAAAAGAGCTGCTGAAACAGTTCTAGACTTCCATCATTGAATCAGTCCTCTGCACTTCAATAACTGTCTGGTTTAGCTCAGCTACCCAATCAGACCTCCGAAGACTACGTCGAATAGTTCGGACTGCTGAGCGAATCACTGGTACAACCCTCCCTACTCTCCAAGAACTGTACTTATCCAGAGCGCGCAGAAGGGCTGCCAAAATCACTCTGGACCCCTCACACCCAGCACACTGCCTCTTTGAACTTTTACCTTCTGGCCGACACTACAGAGCACTGTGCACCAGAACAGCCCGACACAGAAACAGTTTCTTCCCTCAGGCAATCCATCTTATGAACACTTTATGATAGTAATTGTGACAAACATCACTACTTGCTATACACTTTAGACACATACGCTTATTTAAAACATACTTTACATGCCAGTTTGCACATAATAGCTGCACATATAACGCTGTATATAGTAATATACCTGTACATACACTTTTCAACCTGCATATCTGCATTCACTACTTACTTCTATTTTTGAAATATATTTATTATCTGTTTTTTGTCCTGTCTTTGTGATTCTGTTGCAATGTAGAAGCTTCTGTCACGAAAGCAAATTCCTCGTATGTGTGAACATACCTGGCAATAAAGCTCTTTCTGATTCTGATTCTGATTCTGATTCTAAATACAATGAAACAGAATTTTAGAACTGTGACTCAGTACAAGCCAACACATATCAGTGATTAAGCATGTACATTTAATAATGGTCAGAAGGTTTAATATTTATTAATTAGATTATAAACCTTACCATTTTGTTGGAGTGCAGTAAGTGCACTATTCTGTGCTTCTGAATAGCTGTATTTAAATTTCTGTCATGTTTCGTCTGGTGCAATCAGACAAATTGCTTATCACTGCAAATCTCATCACATAGCGTGTTGTTAGGACACAGGGTTACAATGTAACCTACTCACCTACAAATGTAATATTAATATTATTTGCTAATTAATAACCACCTCATGTGAATCTGCGTCTCATTTCGGAGTCTGCTACTGTCCACCGGAGGTCGCATTTTGGTCGTGCACGCATACTTTGAGAGCCTTCCTGACTGAATGAATGAAATATACTGTTTTCCACCAAGGCAACCTGTGGTGCTGAAATATAATTGGCTAAACATGCATTGGGCGTGTTAAAGGGACCAAAAAAAAGACAGACGTTCCAGCACAGAAAGCACATTTTAAAGCAGAATATCTGACTTTAGCATTGTTTTTCAGATAAACAAGAATGTTCACTTGCATGTTCACTCGCATGTTTCTTAAATATCTGCAAACATATTATGGTATTTTTATGCTTTAGAAGAGTCAAAAACTTACATACAGCACCTTTAAAGTGAAAACAACTTTTAGATACCTGAAAGCAGATTATGTTATTAGTATTTTTGCTGTATTGCATTCATCTGTGCTTTTGCTTATAGATAGATTTTTTTTCTTTTTTACTTGACATTGTCCTATTTTGTTTACTGAACATATATACAAAACTGTACTGAAACTGTGACACTAAAACCATGATACCAACCGATCCGTGAGTAATCTGTACCATTGCACCTCTATAAGATGTTTGTTTTTGTGTCAGCAAGACTCTTTGATGTGTCCACACATAAAGATTGCTGCACCAATCATCCAATGATGCTTGTTAACTTGCAAATCAAGTTTAAAGTGGGGTTAAATCCTGTAATGGGAATTAAGGCAGGATGTTGTTTTGAAACTTATATTTACTAATTACTATATAATTTGCTGAAGGAAGTACAAAAAGACACTAATTTTTTTTGCAGATTTGTTTACTTGCCACCCCCATTTCTATAAGGGAATGTAGGAGTAGGAACTAAATTCAAAACTATTACTAAACTGATAGAATAATCAATGAAATCGATGAAATGTCTGTTATAGTGAAACAAGTGTGTGCTTGTGTCTCTGTTTGACTCTCCATATGGTAAAGGGAAATGTCGCAGCAGGTAATGTCATGGCTAATTTAGCATGACTGCTCTCCTTCATGCCCTCTTACCGAGACAAGTGAATGATCACAATTAGAGCCTGCTATGCAGCAATTCAACTCTTAACACACTCATACAAAAGCAGGTAGAGGATATTGTCTTTTAATATTGTGATGACGGTAGAACTGAGTCTTTGTCAAGCTGTTACTGAAGCAAGTGAGTGATATGTCATTGTTTTGGCTTAGATTTGTTTAATGATGATGCCGTTTGTGTGTAAAAAGGCTAAAATACACTGGCCAACAAACAGGTTCGGATTGACACCTGGTCACATGATTAGAAGACACCTGTCTAAACTGCTCCAGCTGTTTCCTGTCTTGAATTACATCCAAAACATCTGCTGCTTATCACAGTGAGCATGCTGAAGGAGAGCTACAGAGACACTTTTAAATTCATCACACACTCACTGTGGACACTAAAGGCTCATCCATTGCAGAGTAGGGAAAGGAATGACTCACGCACACCAAGGTGTGCGAATGATGTTCTGAATAACAAAGTGATGAATTTGAAAGCAAATGGACAGGTAAGATAGACGCCACAAAAACACAGAGGGACTCTGACATTATCATGTTAGACTACATACTGCACAGTATACTTTTTTGGTCCCCTGAAATTCACAGTTTTGTTCGACGCTTGACATAATTTCAATTGAAACATGAAAACAAATAGAGAATAGGGAAATAGAGAATCTCCACCCCTTTTTAACAACCCAGTAGCATTTCATTTATTTTACAGCTCTGGCAGTCAGAGTAATTTAATTAAAGCGTATCTGACTCATGACAGTCACAATCTATAACAGTCATGCTGAGTCTGTCTGATCGTTTCTCTTTTGTAAAATGTGACGTTTTGTTTCATTCAAATGGGTCCAAAATGTTTGGTGGTTCTTGCCAATTTGGCATGGCATGGGTCTGTGGTGTCATCTATCTCTTGGTTGAAGTGGATCATGTAACTATGCGCTGCAGTGGTTCATGAAATATTAACATGTAACCAGACTTCATTGACCCCAAAAGAACCATATTCACACTGTCTGAATTGCTTTTCCCCTGTATAAAACTATTAACCGTATAAAAACTGTAACTGTGTGTAATAGGCTTTATTTTGAATCTCCTAGTTATAATAAACATTTATGCTGACTTTTACATGTGTGTGCAATGTATTTTGCACCTTGAGGCTTGTCGTAGATACTGAACGTCAGTGTTTATGCACAAAGTGAATATCAACGGGACACAGAGTAGCTCCTTCCCCTTATTTAAAAAAAGAGTCAATAGCTTTTTGTTTTTATCACAGATTTTCAAGGGAGAGTGGTTAAACTCAATCACATACAGTATAGCAATAGTGTTTTAAAGGGGGTGAGATGTCAAATACTAGAGAGAATTTGATTGTTCAGAAGATTTGATGAGAAACCGACGTAGTACATCAAAAACATGTTTTGATCCATTTAGGGGGAAGTAATCAATGTGAATTTTGGAGCACACTTGATTATAGGTATCCTTAAGAATAACTTACAGATAGATACTAGCATCTAAAAAACTTTATTTTGATTTCACAAGGACTTTAAGACTCATTTCACAGGGACTGTAGCATTTATTTTTCAATCTGTTAGAGGACAGCAGATGCTTGTGTACACTGTACTTAGCTTGTAGCTTCTTATGGGCACTAAGCTTGATCAGGTTTGAGTAATACAGTAATACTGTACCTCACGGGAACTATTTAGTCTGCTTAATCTGAATATAGCAAACTAGTACCTGCATTTTAGCTAAATCACTGTAACTTGATCTGGCACCTCTGAAAGATGTATTTTGAGTTGTATATCTAGAAGTCCAAGCTGGTGTGTTTGTTCACTTTTAATGCATTAGCATCATCAGCAGGGGGGAAAAAACACAAACTTTCTCAGAATACAATGTTTGGTTATTTTTCCCATTATAGCTTGAACAAGGCAGTTGCATGAAAGGATATTTAAAGTCAATATTATTTTTTGTTTATATTTAGTATACTTTTAATAGTGATATTAGACAAAACATATTGGTTGGGGGTGGAATTGCCATTGTGCCTGGAAACATTGTGGACTGGATGATGATCAGTTTTGAATGACAGTTTTCAGTTTTTGGATTTCATTGGTTTTGGATGATGATCAGAGGAAGTTTGTTTTGTCTGTCTGGTGGTAAGTTGTGTCATGTTGCTTGACAACAGTTGTGTCTCTTTTCACACTAGACAAGGCTAAAACACAACATTCATCAAACTGATGTGAGGTCAGACTCACGCTGAACAGGCTGTGGTCTAAAGTGCGGTCCAGGAGCTTGTCCAGCTGGTAAAGCGCTCGACTAGCAGCGTGCCAGGGCAGAAACTCAGTCTCCTGAGACAAATAGGAGATCATCTGCAGGGGGATGTTTTGGGGCAAATATCCAGCTCTGGAGGAAAGAAAGAGGAAAAAGACACATTTTAACTCATATTACTTCTTTGGTAGGCACATTGTTAACATTTGATTACAAACAGTTCATTTTGTTCATCGTTATTCATTTAGAATATCTGCCAGGCATTGTGCTTTGCGTGGGGAGACATCATGTGCTGAAAGAATCCAAAAAAACAGATTCTCTTGTACAGCTACAGTCATGTTCAATTTGCATAAATCCATAAAACATCTCTTCTAAAATACAGACATGAGCATTAACGGCACACATTCACTGTCATTTAGAGGAGCGCATCAAATCCCAGATGTGTTACAGCAGGACCTTGGGCTCTAGTCAAATGAGACCGTGTTTCTAGGGCACACATCGGTGCCTTCTTCATTTATTTTCATTCCACGTTTCCTACCGACTTTCCCCTTCAGTCTTTTTAGAAACTCCCACAACTTTCCCATGAGAGCCGAAAAAGTGAATGTGGCCAATATCCTTAGAGCAGAAATGCAAGAGAAACTAGATTTTCCAAGATTCTTGAAAGAGAATGCTTAATTTTTATTTATTTATTTATTTATTTTTGGCTAAGGCTCTGAATTGGAACACTTTAGCAGCCACATTCTGGAGACCTAACGCAGTGTCTTCTCTGGATGTTATATGCGTCACAACAGGCTACTCTCTGAAGGAATCAGATTTACATTTATGCATTTGGCAGATCATTTCATTCAAAGAAATGTACACTGTATAAAAGGTATATATTTTTATCAGTTCAAGTGTATCTCCACAGACTATATTTGCACAAATCCAGGTAGGATTCAAACAGGTGACTCTGGTATAGGGGGACAATCTGATTGACTGTCCTGCTATGAATCAATACACAAGAACAACAACTGTGTGGTAAAAGTGACAAATTGACAAAACCAAATGAACGACAAAGGTCAAGAGGGAACAAAAAGAAGCTGGCTATCATTTTCTTGCATTTCTTAGATTATCAGATTATTGGACATATTAGCATGAGCGAATCCCTTTGTGGTGAGTAAGAAGTACTGTGAAAATGGTGCATAAATGTATATGTGCAGCACTAGTTCTGACAATACAGACTACTACCACCTGTGGGAATAGAAGATACATCTTCTCATCCAGGTGCTCAACTTTCATTCTTGGTTCAGCTGTCTGTTTGGTCTGTTTATGCTAGGCTTTTTGGTCCAGACGGCACTAGACACAGCCAATGCGAGGTGACAGCAAAGTCTGCTTTCATTGCCACTAGTACATTAACATCGATTTGGTGTGATTTGGCGAGTTGGTAGGGCATCTCTTAAGGTGTGTGGAGTGGGTTTTACTTAAACAGCTTCTACTGCCTTCTACTGCCTGGGCTCAAGTACACTTTGCCCCCTAAAACTTATTTATTGCACCAATGCAACACTACCATCTATGCTTGCATATATGGGATTCAAAGCTGTGACTCTGTATGCACTGACAAGGGCGTTAAACACCATAGCCTCTAGGGTTAGTCAGTAGTGTGCATCTTAAGTAAAGAATTTGTATTTGTTCCTACTTGCAGATGTCCATTACACTACATTTGTTTGGCTCAGCAAAATTTATTCAAATCAGAATATACACATGCCAGAAATATACATCAGCAGCACAATGCATTGTTTTCTCATGAACGTCTGACCTGAACTGACATTGAAGAGAATAAATTGTCAAATAATGTCACAAAAGTATTCTCTTAGCTTCAATAAAATGACAGTTGAACAACTGATGGCACATGGACTGTTTTGATGATGGCTTTTTGAATGTTTAATGACCCTTGCTGTCTATGGGTCACCAAACTCTTGGATTTCATCAAAACGATTTTAATTTGTGTTCCAAAAATGAATGAAAGTCTTACTGCTTTAGAAATAAAATGAGGAGGGTGAGTTATTAATGACAGAATTTTCATTTTTGCACTAACAGAGGTACTAAAGACCACGGCCTCTAGCTTTTTGACACCAGGGGAGTGAGGTTTTTGCACAGCCATAGAAATGAAAGACAAATTGATTTGAAATGACTGCTTTTTGTGTCCAGTGAAGAGAGACAGTGGTCACACCAGACACTGTGTAAGTACAGCAATGAGTTTTTGCACACCCAAGTACACCACTAAAATGCTAAGTCTAGTTTAGCTCATATTTATGTTCCACTTGCGCCGTGGTCTTCCCGTTAAAGGCCTTCCTCTGACTCATAATGCATGAAATTAATCTTCATTTCTTATAATTCCATGCAGGGCACATAAACGCTCTGTATCAGAGGTCAAGAAAAAAAAAA
>CAIGQW010000596.1:2658230-2669691 GCA_903798125.1 Danio choprae
GTGTGTGTGTGTGTGTGTGTGTGTGTGTGTGTGTGTGTGTGACATATGGAAGTTTTTGCTAAATAGACATGTTTCTATAAGATATTTGAAGGTTAACAGGCATGCAGATACCATATGGTCCAAAAAAAAAAAAACAGAACAGACATCTTGTAAAATATCTCCTATATTGCAGAAAAGAAACTCAATGATGAACTCAAGAAAACTAAATGATGGACTTTTTTGTCTTTGGGTGAACTATTGCTTTAACACCATTCTTTCACTCCTTGCAAACCCTGATACTTCCTTTAGGAAATGCAAATGTAGATGAATTCATTGCTGCTTGTCACCGCAGAAATTGCCTTTGGCCAGCCGCTCACATTCTTCATATCTCTTGAAACCACTGCGGGAGACATTCTCAACATGCTACATTTCAGTGGTAAAACAAAAAAAGAGAGAAAGTCAGAGTATAAAGTAAAGCACAGCACCTTCCATTTTTGGGATCTTTTCTTCCTGAGTGATAATGCTAGCAATAAGAGACATTCTCACTGATGATGCAAACTTACTGCTCTTCAAACCATAAAGAAAAATGTCTTATACTGGTGCTACAGATACACACACAAAGACATTCTCTATGTCAGGCAGTCTGTGGGTGTGAGACTCTTTTCAGTCTCTTGTTTGGATGTGTCATTCTGTCATCGGCAGAAATCTGTTTGCTTTTAGCAGCACATTTCTAAAGCTCCTCACTGACTTCACATTGACAGGAGGAGGATCAATCCACTCCGCTGCGACAAACCCACCGATGCTTTGACAAAGACAAACTATCACCACCAAACTTCAGCTGCGTCTGTGCAGTCACAAAAATACAATTATCTGCCTCTAGTGTCTACACTTAAACGTTAAAAAAGACCATTCCCTCATTTTTTAACATATTGACGAGTTCAAACTAGTCAACAAAAAAAGACTGATGCCATCTGACTAAAGGATTGGAAAAAAGTATTCATAAAGCAAAAAAAATGATGGATAGATGGATGGATGGCTACAGCACAGAGCACCTGTGCTCCCATCATGCTTGAGCACTTTTAGGCCGTGAGGGATTGTGGGTCCAGAAGGCTGCTAGCAAACCGAGAAACAAGTGTGAAATGGAGCAAGAAAGAATGAAAGAAGGAAGCAAGGAAAACACAAAGGACAAAAAGCCAGTGGGTTCAGTGTAAGTCAAGCTGGTGAAATGCAGGCTCTTTGTTAAATATGTATGAGAGTTTTGAAGGAAAGAAGCTGTTTTAGCTGTTTGACTTCTAGAGCGACTTCAATGTCACGAATCTCACTGAATGACTTTGACATCGACCTGCTGTTTTGTCTGAAACACTGGGAAAAAAAATCTATTTGCTAGTTCATCTTTATATTAGTGCATGATGCTCTGTTTTTTGTTCTTACTGTACAGTATGCATGTTTGTGTGTGATGGATTGAGCTTAGAAACTGAGTTGACAGGCTTTAAAATACTCATGTATTCAGCTACAGTCATAATGATGTTTATTGCTGCTCAGTTACCAAAATAAAAACAAACTATTTGTGGAAATCAATAAAATCTAAAGAAATCGGTCATGGTATACAATTTACTGGCTAAAAACTAGTAGTCTATTTACCTTAAATAAAATAATAGGCATCTATCTACATGAACTGTGGAGAAAACTGGAGCACCTATAGGAAACCTACATGAACACGGGAGAACTCCACACAGCAAGGTCTCCTGGTCAATCTGGGGGCTCAAACCAGCAACCTTCTTGCTGTGAGGTGACTGTGCTAACCACCATGCTGAACCACTAACTTCTAACTACTGTGTGAAATAATTGATGGCATAATTTCGTTTTTTTTGAGTACAGCCATTTTCATGTTTGGCTCATTGGGAGCCTTTATTTCCAACTCTGGGGTATTCTCTTTTAGAAATCAGTTTGTTTTGGTATATGAACATGGCAACTGTGCTCAGGTCTACTAAAAAAAACTGGCCCAGATTGTCTGCTGTATATAAGTTGATTGCAGCCCACTTGAGATACTTATATTTTGGAGAGGCTTGCTATCACACACTAAAAACTCTTTTAAAGGAATAGTTCACCCAAAAAAAAAACATTTCCATAACATTTACTCACTCTCAAGTGGTTCTAAGCACAACAACTTCTAAAAATGAATTTCTTTGGAGGAGAATGGCTGCTGATTGCATTCTTCAAAATATCCTCCTTTGTGTTTAACACAAGAAAGAAAAAAAGTGGGGGGGGGGGGGGGGGTGTAAACGATCTACCCCTTTAAGGATTGCTGCAAGCATTGTTATAAATCATTATTCTAAAATTGTTTGAACTGAATCAAACTGATTCACTTAAAAGATCTAAAAAATATCCAAGATACTTCAGGTAAACTGGCTGGATGTCATCTACCAGCTCCCAGCTTTATCCAATTTGAGAAGATGCTAAGTAATCAAACTAATTAACCATCTAAATCATTCTGGATTAGCTATAGAGAAAATGGAAATTTCCATTTAAAGCCATTTACCACCTTAAGTTGGTTTTACCTGAACAATTTTCAAAAAACAAGAAATAGTAGCAATAGGTCAATTTATAAATTAGTTATGATTTTACCCATTGCCTGCAGCAACATAAACCAGAGCACTTTTTCTTCATCATGACATACCACTAATAACTAAAACATGATACGCGTATACACCTATAGTTTCATCTGACAGTTGTTGCAGAGATTATGTCTTGGTAATTTAAAGATGACAGACAATCTTGAATGCCTCAATGTGAACTCACAAAAATCGAAACGAAACCTTCTTATCCTTCTGATTTAAATATTTACAGAAGCACAGAGATGAGAGTCATGGCAAGGCTGAGACAGAAGCCTGTTTTCAGCACACGTATTTGACAGTCCCCTGAGTGAAGAGCGCTTTGGAGAGGTCTATTATTGTTGAAGAGGAGCAGAAAACATGAACCACTTCAGCCATGAAAAAAAGTCACATGACATACAAATATACAAGAACAAGAATTTCCACTGAATCAGTACCCAGATGGGTTAGATGCACATAAATTCTGAAAATGCACATACAAACTGAAAAACATTGTCTAATTAGAAATAAAATGTGCATAAACTATGACAGAAACATAACCTAAAAATTCAAGCATGCTCATCAAAAAAGTAATGTGATTTTGCCTTAATAGTTTACCACTAGTCTGGGATACAATGTTGAATGGTTTAACACTAGTGACCTATGACTATGTGTGCCTGGGCTACCCTGTTGAATGGTTTGACAATAGTGCAATATGACTATGTGCGCCTGGGCTACCATGTCAAAGGCTTTAAATGGGATTTTGACTATTTAATTGGATAACTAGTCTAACTAGTAAACTGATCTCATTTCTTATGTTACGTATCTCAAATTATGTTTACATATTTTGCAAACAGCTGAGTGAAAGTCTATCCTCAAGATTATGAAAGGGTCTTGATGAATCAGGGAATGATACGCAATAGACCAGAAGACCAGTAAGAGAGTGAAGGAAAATGTGAAGGAAAATTTTTATTATTCATATATCCCACTCGTTTCTCAGGACACATTCTCTTGGACACATGGGGTGGAAACTTTTAGATATAAAGTAAATTTGCAACTTTGGATGTAAATATAGCTAGTGTCTTTGTCTTCAAGTAAGGACCAGGGACAAGTCGAAACATGCTGAACCAGAGTGTTTATGTGCATAAACCACAGTGGAGCTGCCAAAAGCCACAGGAGCGAGACAGAGATTTGACCCATGAAGACCCCTGGAGACCCTCAGCAGCCCAGAGCCTGAAAACTGACAAACTCCAGCAAACTTTGTGCTGTGTAGCTCAACAGCCTCTCTCCTCTGAGAACACAGGCCAGGTCACATCACTCGCAAACACAAGAGGACTCCACTTGAAGATGAAAACAGAAAAAAAACTGATTCAGACTAAGAGGAGAAAGAAGAGAAGCACTCGAAAAGCAAAGGACGAGAGCGCTTGAGAGAAACATGCAAATGAAGAGACGAGGACATGGAGAAAGAAGTGAGACAGGGAAACATATGGACAAGGGTCTTCCAGATGGTGAAGACATGCAGTGATGAAAAAAAGTCAGTTTGACCTGCTCACGTGTGTGTGTTTCTGGAATAATCAGGCTCCTGGGAGATGTGAAATGCACCGTTTAATAAAACACTAATGAAGTACTAATGAAACACCTCTTTTATATGGATAATGAGTGTTACTTCAGCTTCTGGCATTTTTGTGGTTTTTGAATATTATTTTACTTAGTTATTATTATTATTATTATTATGTTACATTATAATGTATTGTAATCTTCTTTATTCTGTCTTCATTTGTTTTTTGTTTTTTTAAATAAAATGTATTCAAAGATGTAATTTTTCTACTGTGGTCCCACTCCCATGTGTTCAGGGTTAAACTACAAAACATCATTATAAAAAAAGATATATTATTGCATGTTGAAAACTACGACATCTTAAAGAAATAAATTTAAAAAAATGATTGTGTGAAGAAGATTTATAGTTAGTGTACTTGTCCAGCAAGAAGACAACAGTGCCATTCAAGATCTTGGAATGAAATATGTAATGTGATATGTTAAGGAAACATTTTAAAAAGTCAAGGTAAATATAATTTGTGAGCAGAACATTTTTTCATATTTTGTAATGAAATGAACAGTTGTTTTGAGTGTTACATAATAATTTAGCTCTGAAATTACAGTAGCTTTAGCAAAACAAATAAGTTGGCCATTATATATCAAATATGTACAGTCACAGGACTACTAGTTTGTCACAGTTTTTGAAAGCCAAGCTACTTTCATACTACAATAGGGACATGACATTTTCAAACATTTTCAGCATTTTTAAGTTTCATGTGAAAAGAAGACAAAAAACTTGAGAAAACGTTGTGCTTTCAAACAAAAACTTAAAAATTGAAAAATCTAAATCCCCTCAATCTATTGATACAGTAAATAAGAAGTAATTTTACTGTAAAAATATCCACTATAACAGATTATATTAAAACCTTTCTGCCAAAACGAGTGTGTGCCAGTTTATTAGGTAATAGTGTCACTGAACTCCACCCATCACGTCACAGGTAAATAACAAGAGAGGTCTACAAAGAAATCAAATGCTCAGCACAGAAATCAAATGCAAAGCACAGAAGACAACAAGACACTGTTAAGTGCCAACATTCTGCTGTGAAAAACTGTGCATCCACTTCATTCCTATCCCAACATTAGGAAAGTGTGGAACGTTATAAGTGTACCTCAGAGAATAGTACAAATAAAAGTTTGTTCTTGACCCCTTTAAAGCTTTGAGATTTGTACATTTTAGGAAGAGTCGCCACAATAACTCTGCTTTATAATGCTGTTGTATTATTACCAATAATTAATATTATTTGTAAAATTTAAAAGCTTGAATATTGCTTCTAATTGACATGTCAAGATTTAATTTTCAGGAAAAAGGTCAGTAAGGACGCAGACAGAGGTCTCAGAGAAACTAAGACAGTAGAATTCATATAAAACTAGCAACTAACTCCAAGAACAATGTTGTACCGAGTCCACCATTGTCCAGTGTCAATTTATGAGATAAGAAGGGGGGACGAGGCAGAGGGACGAGGGACGAGGCAGATTTAAAGCCCTGTTAAAAATAATTATAAAGCTTTGCACTTGATCTCGGAGCAGACGATAACAGGGATATTTGTAGCCCAAGGCAACAGTCAAGCTAAGCAAGTATGAAATGGTTAATTACAGCTCAAGCAAAGAGCCTGAAGGGGAACGAGCCACACAACAACAAACTGCAGAGGTCAAGTGTTATTTGGGTTAATCTGAGAGAAGACAATCTCTCTTCATCTCTTTATGATGATCTTCATAGGAAATGAAGCACTTCATGAGTGTTTAATACTGGAGCCACTTCTACATCTGAGATTTAATCTCAATTGTCAATGATAAAAACGATATTAAAGATGATTATTTAGTCAAAAACTATTTGAGAAACCATTCCCACACTCAATTATTATTCATTTCAGACACCTTCTGTTTGTGTGTTTGTGTATTCATGGAATTGAAGCCAACAATATAATTTCTGCTTCATTAGACTGAATAATTGTTATCGTACAATGACAGATTTAGAAGAAAAAGAGAATCACAAGTAAAGAGACTAATAAAGACTAATTTCACTATTTGAATCCATGTTGAGCTTCTCAAACCCCTTCAGTATGTTATTTTCCACCCTCACACAATCGTAACTAAATTGTCAGTTTAGTCTGTGCTTTGAACTGCAGAAGTGTTCAATTACGCCTATATTTATCACAGTTTCTGAGGTATTTTTGAGTGGTTATATATTCACAGCTCTTCATGAACTGAGATCCTACAGCAGCACACCAGTTTATTTTCACTTCCAGCAGGGCAGTTACTTTAATAACACACGACACGTGAAATTATTAATGCAATTAGTCTCAAATATAACCAGCCTCATTATTTGCTTCAACTTACTGAGCGATTCAATTACTTGCTGCGGTGCTTTCAACTAATAAGTGTTGATGCTTCTGTCCTTAAGTGTAACAGTCTTTCAGCAGAACAATTTAAGCTCGGTGTGTTTCAGATGCTTGCAGATCTGCCTGCGGTGTCAATAATATTGTAAAGACCATCATATAATAATTGACTTCTGGCTTGAGTTTCTGTCTATTATTAAGTTCAGATTTTTCATTTTATGCTCAGATTGGCTGTGATTGTTTCTTGATGAATGAAATCAATGAGCTGCTTGGTGTATAAATTGCAAAACACAAGCTAAAGAGCATACTAATTATGGGCTGTTAAGAGTTTAATGTATTACCATGACATTTTCATCTCTGAATTTTCAAGGGGGGACTTTTCAAGGAACTTTTTAATGTCAAAGAATCTCAAATTTCAAGCTCTTACCCTCATCAAGACTGAATGTATTTGACAGAAAGAATGGTACAATTATTACAATGTCTTCTATACTAAAACATTTTAAAGAGTTTTTTGTTCTCGAGATTGCAAAGCGGATTTTTTTATCAGCCAGTACTCATTGATGTGAGTGAAGTGTTTCTTGGAATCTGTGAATGAACTTTAGAAGCTTTTTAAAAGCTTGTATTATACAGAAGCTTTACTGGCAGGTTATTATTTGAACATTGTTGCATATAGCCTTTTTAAAAGCATTAATTTCTTTCAAAACAATCTTTTGAACCAAATTAAGTCCAAATTTCATTCCAAATTTAAAACAACCCAACATTTACTGAGCATGCTGTCATAAAAACAAATTATTTTCTAAATGATTATATTTTGATAGTTATAAAACAGGCGACGCGGTGGCACAGTGGGTAGCACAATCGCCTAACAGCAAGGAGGTCGTAGGTTTGAGCCTCGGCTGGGTCAGTTGGCATTTCTGTGTGGAGTTTGCATGTTCTCACCGTGTTCGTGTGGGTTTCCAAAGTTTCCAAATCCAAAGACATACGGCATAGGTTAATTGGGTAAGCTAAATTGTCCGTAGTGTATGTGTGTGAATGAATGTGTATGGGTGTTTCCCAGTGATGGGTTGCGGCTGGAGGGGCACCCGCTGCATAAAACATATGCTGGATAAGCTGGTGGTTCATTTCGCTGTGGCAACCCCAGATTAATAAAGGGGCCAAGTTGAAAAGAAAATTAATGAATGAATAGTTATAAAACTAAAACAATTAATGAATCAGTGTGAAATCTCCACTTTACATTTAATTTTCTTATTTCTACCCTCTATTGATACATTTTCAAAATCTATTTAAATAATAAATGGCAAAAGCATTAACTGTAGCAGCTCATTAAGATATTAATATGTAAACTTAAGTTATATGTTAATATGTAAACTGAAAAAAGCTGAGAGCAAATTACATTACACATTTCAAATAAACATATCACTTGTTGATTGGCCAATTCGGACACATGAATTCCACTTTAAATCCTTCTCTCAGGTGCTTGTTAACACGTCAAAGCGTTTCATTCAATCAAACTTTAATCTGAAGGGTCACACTTTTATATTTCAGCAGTTGAGTTTGCTGGAGCTCGTCACATCACTCCTGCTCTCTTTATAGGATGAGGAGTGTGTGTGTGTTGGGGGGGGGTGTTTGCTCTCTCGTGTTTCGTCAGGGTTCAGTGTGTGTGATGTGCTTTTTATAGCAGAGTGTTATAGATTTGGCTGCTGTAGCCGCAGGCCGACAGATCTGCGATGTGATTGGTCAAGTTCTTTGGCCGGCCAGCCGTTTGCCCTCTCGGGGTCGAGACAATTAAAAGCATAAAGACAATGTTCCTCGCTCACTGGAGCAGAGCTCTTTCACCTCATACACCCGTCACTCCACACACTCCTGCTCTTTCCCCCCGTCATTCATCTTCTGCACTGCTCACTCTCTTTGTGTGTGTCTCTTCAACTCTGTTACACCATCACCATCATCATCATCCCCATCATCAGCACAGCAGCTGAGGCCCGACTGACTGATGCTGAGGAGGGAATAAAGCTCATCGATTCTGATCCTATATGAACACACAAACAAACAAGACACAACACACAAAAGTTTGCACACTCACACAACACACGAGTCCTCATTTGACCAATGTACTTACTGGTATTGCTATATTAGTGGAGACACACTTGTGGGGTCCCCACGATGAAAGCAATACAAGGTATATGCACACAAACACACACACTCACGCTCAGACACACACTCACACACAGTCATGCTCAGGGCTGATGGGAAGAACACAACTTCAGGCCAGGTCTATTTTTATGTTCTTATTTATGTGTCTTTCTTTAAAAGTAGCCACATTGTTGACAGTAAGCCAAAGCAGCAGCAGCTCTCTGGATAAATGTGTCTCATATTTAGGATTCACAAACCTTAGTACTTGTTAGTAATTGTTAGTCAACAATTATGATAATATAAATTAATATGCTACAAATAATAAAGCAATAAGCATAAGAGTTCTATATATATTCGTGTGCTCCGGTTTCCCCCACAGTTCAAAGACATGCGCTATAGGTGAATTGGGTAAGCTAAATTGTCTATAGTGTATTTGTCTGTATGAGAGTGTATGAGTGTTTCCCAGTGATGGGTTGCAGCTGGAAGGGCATCTGCTGCGTAAAACATATTCTGAATTCTCAGGCGAACCCTGATTAATAAAGGGACTAAGCCGAAAAGAAAATGAATGAATGAATGAATGAATGAATGAATGAATATACAGTAGTCAACATTTGAAGTGGATCAGAAAAGTTTATGAAATTGTCTAAAACTACTAAACAACACCCATTCTTGTCTTAAGACATTTTTTTATCCACTTCAAATGTTGACTAGTAAATATATCACACTTACCTTATGTACACTACCTGTCAAAATTTTAGAACAGTAAGCGTTCTGCTCACCAAGCCTGAAATACAGTATATTTAAAAAAGGTTTTTACTATTTCAAATAAATGTTTTCTATTAGAGTATATTTTGCTCCACCATTAATCCAGGCACATGATCCTTCAAAAACCATGATAATATGCTGATTTGTAGTGCTTTTGTTGTACTATGTATAAAATAAATGCAGACTTCTTTAAAAAACTTATTTAAAATTTCCGACCAGTAGAGAGAGAGAGAGAGAGAGAGAGAGGTGCATTATTGCATTATTATTGCACAGACCCCACTATTTTTCAAAACCTACTGTGTATAAATAAGCACAAACGCATCACCCAAGTTGCCCTTTATAAACTAAATTAAAATTATGATCAGCATGTTCAAGTGATCCATCATCACACTAAACCAACTTTCACCGGAGAGTCTACAAATACTGGCCCTTTAACTAATACCCATGAATACACTCATAAACCCTATAGAGCAAAAAGTAAAAGATCAATAAAAGAGGACGTGACTTTCAGAAACACTAAGGCGCTGTATTAAGAGAACCCGTAAATCTAAACTGATGAATTTTAGTCCGTTAATAACAGAATCGAGCAGCACACCCTGAGGAAAAAAGCCCAAGGAACAAACTCTGCGGGGAAGAGCCTTGTTTAAACACAGAAAGTGTTTTGCATAGAAGAAACCCCTCACTAAACGCTTCCTTGGTTGAAAACGTCCACCTTATTTAAAGAATGTGAGCTTAATGTGAGCAAGTTTTAATCACTAGGCAAATACACGCAGGCCAGAAGAGACAGAAGAGGTGATTATGCTTTTGCTCAGACTCTCATTTCATGGCGGATGTTCAGTAAAACAGGTGTGATTGATATCAGAAATTTCACTACAAATCCAAAGAGACTCCAATCCTCCTCTGAAGTGAAGGAAAGACTTTAGACAATGAACAGAAATTGAGAAGAGGGTGATAATTACTCTCAAATCCACTCTAATTAAGAGCGGCTGCTTTATTTATAAAGCTGCACACATAAAAGCCACATCAAACTTACATCGACAAGTGTGGAAATCTGAAGCTCAGGGGCAGATCATGTGAGATTCAACACATATTCAGTCTGTCACGTCAGTTTTGGCTGATGCCAAGCTGAATGAAAAAATGACTTATGCTGAGAGAATTCTTTCAAAAGTGACCCAAATGGCATTTCTAAAAATGGTTTAGGCATTTTATTATGCCATAGTTTTAAAATGTTTCTGGGTCAATTTACATAGTGTCGAAAACGCATCAAAAACAAAACAACAACAATGAAATCATATTATGTAATCAACCAACCAAAAAAGTAAGTTCAGAAAGGGATGAGAATAATATTCTGCATTTCTTTAAAAAAATATATGTAAATTTTTCTCTTAAAATATTTGCTTTGTTTTTGGTTGATTTATTTACATTTTATGGTTGTCAAACCTAAATTGTGTGTATTTGTTATCTTTATTATCTATTGTAAATTCTAAAGACATTTACATGTTACTTACTTATTAGCAAATCATGGTAATGTTATTTTTTTTATTGCTTTAACTATCACATTACTCACTTACTCCCAGAAGTTGATATTTAGCTGCAACATATTGGTGTTTTGTAACATCTAGTTTTTATCTAGGCCTAACGGTCAACCCCCAACCTGGAGGACCAGGACATACACACATATGGACATATGGACAATTTAGCTTACCCAATTCACCTGTACCACATGTCTTTGGACTGTGGGGGAAACCGGAGCACCCGGAGGAGACCCACACGAACACGATGAGAACATGCAAACTTCACACAGAAATGTCAACTGACCCAGCCGAGGCTCGAACCAGCGACCTCCTTGCTGTGAGGCGACAGCGCCACCCACTGCGCCACTAAGACTTTAAAAAAAAGTTGAAATTACTATACTATATAATTTTACCAATAATTACTGAAATCACTATACATAGCAAATTATACTCAAACTTAGGGAAGCATATGAATTTAAATATTTAATTTGAAGTGTCTGAATCATACGTAAATATCTTTACAATGTTTAAGAGCCATAAAAGCCCC
>CAIGQW010000596.1:2763802-2775670 GCA_903798125.1 Danio choprae
GTGTGTGTGTGTGTGTGTGTGTGTGTGTGTGTGTGTGTGTGTGTGTGAGAGAAAATGATGAGGGTCTTAACCTTATTAGCAAACTAAGCAACTGCTTCCCAGAGAGCGTTTACAGAGTAAAGCACATGATTAATATTACATGCCTACTGAAACACACACACACACATTTGGAGATGAGTGAGCAGACGGTAGGAGAGCGACAGACAGAAGCCCAGAGAGATTGATGCCTACATTCAGATGAATACAGAGAGCTGACAGGAACCCAATGGAGCGAAACGAGTCGTCCAGAACAAACACACTCACACTTACAACTACATACAAACCACACACAAGTTAGTACAGCCACAAACACACACTTTCACAGCACACGCAAGGTGCGTGCTCTGATTCCCAAAACCAAACACAAGTGGCCTGCAGCACTTTGAGGATCAATAAATCCAAGAACTGTGTTGATATCGACACTCTTCACTTCCTTACACGAACACAAAACATGAAGTCACACAGAACCAGCTGCAGGAACAATCAAAAATTTCATGAGAAGGGCATTTATCACCAGTTTCAGCAGCGTCACTGAAGGCAGACAAAGATGAAGACATTTCACTGGCCGGCTTACCTAATTTAGGGAGAGAATATTTGACTTTGAAGTAATCCTGGTAAAACTGCAGAAGTCTCTTGGTGATGTGCAGAGCATAGTCGCCCGATCCCCTCTGGATGGCATCAGGTCTGGCGTACAGCCGAATCTACCACAACAACAGAGAACAGAAGTCAGAATGAGAAATCTTCTCTCTATCAGAATCAGAACTGTTATTCGGCTCCCTCGAGGAGAAATGAAAAGTAATCCTTGGTGAATTTATCTGCCAAATGCCTTCATCTGGCTGAATATTTCATTTATCTTTCAAGTGCATCTGCCCTCCATTATGCAAAACATTCAAAAGTAGAGTGTGACAAAATGTAAATTTGTCTCCAGAGATTTTTTTTTTTTTTTTTTTAACCAAGCAGGTCAGCCGTGATTGCAAGATTCTTATTGAATTATGACTAACTGCTACCCATCATTCTTAAAAAGATCCACCAGAAAAGTAAAAAAAAATCTGAAAAAGTTGCTTTTACCATTGGTAAAATTGTACCATTGTTTTTATTTTTATTTATTTTTATTAAAGTAACTCATTCATGTGATGGCAAATCTCGATTTTTAGCATCATTACTCCACTCATCTATGTCTCATGATCCTTCAGAAATCATTTAAATATTCTGATTTAATGCTCTAAACGGACATCAAATTCACTGCATGTTTTATGATTTGACAGCTTTAACAGATTTCTTTCTTATTGGCCCCAAAGTTTCAAGATGGGTATGTTATTATTTATCCATATTTTTCAGATACTACTTGTATATTTTAAGGTTTCTCAATAAAAATTAATTAATAAAAGTATTCAGTTTTGTTTCATATGAAGGTTTGGGATGATTTGCTTATCTTCGAGCTGGTTGGTTTGGTTTGTTCATATACAGTAGCTTTCTGACTAATGCTTTAAAAAGTTTGGAATATAAAAATAATGGGAAAACACTAATCTAAAGTCATTGTGGGGGGGGATGAACATTAGGCTTTTGTGCGTGTTTATAAAACTCAATGCTATTAAACTTCAGCTGTTGCAAAATGTAATTTACAACTATAATATGTCTTATTTCCACCAATTGTGAATATGCAGTTACAGTAAAAAAAATTAAGTAGAAATCTGAAATGTTAGATTAATATTTGAATTACTCAGAGATCCTTAATTCTGTGTCAGCAGTAAATAGTTTAATGTGTGCGAGACAGGAGGTGAGAGAGGCCAGAAAACGAGTGTGAAAGAGGAAGTGTGTGAGATGTGGCTCACTGGGAAATGTATTCCCACAGTAAAAATGATCTTGGACTTTTGTAGCCGAAGGCTTTCTGATTGACGGAGCTTTCTGAACAGACATCCATCTAGTCTGAATGAATGTCCTCCTACACTAACAGAGTCAGCCTGCAAACCAAGCAGAAAGAAAGCCTTTGTTTCAGAGCCTGGCAGCAATGCACATTGAATTATGTGTTGTTTACCACACATGTTGCTGGCGTATCGATCAGCTCTATGTCTGATGTAAAGATGAATGGCTGGCACTTAGAGCTGAGGAAATGATTGGAAGCTCAATCAAATCAATGTGATTTTAAAACAACCTGTAATTAGACAAAGCGCTCAAGTTGACAATCAAGAGGCGCTTCATTAATCAGCCGTTGTGTTCGCTCTCCAGTGTTGATAATGTTCGCTCTCCAGTGACTCCAGTGTCGACTGCTTCATCTGTTTGTTTGTTTGCTTTTGTTGACGGTAGTGTGACAGAGACTTAAATGAGGTTAATTGAACTGTAATAGACAGTTTCTCCACGAGTCGCTGCTCAACATTGATCCAGTAACAAGCTCCTTCTCATGAAAAGATGAAGCTTTAGTCGACATTCAGAAAACCATGAGGAGCTCTTGACCTGAAACAAACAACCTGTTGAGTTATTATACTGTACATGTCTGTATATGAGAGACACTTCACATAATCATTTCTGTATATGTCTGAAGAAACTTTATTCAATATTGATCCGTTAGAAAGTCTAGCTACAAGTTTATTTAAGTTTTTTGTATACAAGACTAGTTTAGCAGCTTGACAGACATTCATGGTGTCGTAAGCTGATATTTTAACCTAAAACCTACATCGATGTTTTGATTCATTAGTATTCTACTGCTAAAACCATCATTTTGCCCATTAAATGCTGTAAACATGCTTTTTGATCCGGCTGAGTAATTTCATGAATATCTAATGAGCGTATGTAGTATAGTGGTGCAGAATTTTGATTAGATATTAGAGGAACATTTGTCATTTTAATGATAAGATAAATAAAAACTGACTGACACTAAACCAGAGGATTTAATTTCGGCTCATAGTGTTGTGAATCAAACATGATGCTTTCAGACAATCAGATTACAAGCTCCTCTTGTTTTAGCAGTTTTAGTAATATAATGTCCAACTAAACAGAATGGCTGAAGCGAAATTCTGTTGAATATTAGTGTGTTTTTTGTGATAAGTTGTGTTTGTTTGATGGATGGTTGGCATGCTGGCTAGATGGATGGATGGATGGGTGCAATATCCTTTAATGTGTTTAATGAGTTTATAAAATATAAACTCTCAAAAAGGGCCACACGGTGGCACAGTGGAGAGCACAATCGCCTTACAGCAAGAAGGTCGCTGGTTCGAACCTCGGCTGGGTCAGTTGGCATTTCTGTGTGGAGTTTGCATGTTCTCCCCATGTTCGCGTGGGTTTTCTTCGGGTGCTCCGGTTTCCCCCACAAGTCCAAAGACATACGTATGTGTGTAAATGAGTGTGTGTGGATGTTTCCCAGTGATATGCCGGATAAGTTGGTGGTTCATTCCGCTGTGGCGACCCCAAAATAATAAAGGGACTAAGCCGAAAAGAAAATGAATGAATGAAACTCTCAAAAAAATGTAACAGTAAAACAAAATTGTACATTTAGGGGTACAACATCTTGTCACCTTAAAAGGACATAGTATACCTTTAAAGAGGGCACAGTAGTACCTTAAAGTAGTTGTTTACATTAAAGTACTACTGTGAACCTTTTTTGTGGTAAATAAAATTTAAAAAATATATTTTTTTATCTGCCCCGTGAGTGACATGTTTTTTTAAGGGGTTTAAAGTGTTAAACAGTACAGAATGTTCACTTCTTTCTTCCTCTCTTCTGTTTATAATTCTAAAAAGCATACTGAGCATATAGATAAGGTTAGAAAAAATAAACCCCAGGTACCAGGTATAAATAAGAACAAGCAAACAGGTATAACATTTGACATTCCGTCCCTTCAACTTTTGAAATGATGGCTATGCCTTTGGATGGATAAATACATAACAAATGAAAAAAAAACACAGATATTAATAACATTTCAACTGCATCAATAACTGTATATTCTTCATTAATTCAGATTTGACTATAGGTAAAATTCACCACTACCATCTAAACATTTTGCATCTTTGTTTGACTTTCAATGTTTAGAATATACTTCTTTAATGAAACATATTCTAAAATATAAATAAATATATATTTTTTCACCAGCACTCATTAAACTCCAAAGTACAAATATAAATGCATAGCTGTAGGTTTAACGATGACAACAAACAAGCCTGCAGTTCTCAAGAAACACAATCTCAGGCATCATTAATCCACTCAACACACAGAACATTATGCTGGAGGTAGAGGAAGATGAGTCAAATGTGTGAGTAACTGTGCTAATAAATGCATATAGTTAAAATTCATTGTTGTAAAAACCCAAAACACAACTGCTCAACTGACCCGTTATCACCTGTATCACCTTATGATCTTTGTGATTTTTGTGTTTCTTCTCTCTCTCTTATATAAGATGTATATTTTGCAATATACGTCTTGGAATTTTGTATATTTTATATAATTAGTTTTTACCATTTTTAAGGGAAGAAGCCATTTTGTTTCATATCCGTTATTTTTCTTTAGAAGTTGGGAAAGTTAACTTTTATTTTATTCTGTTTAGACGTAGTATGATTTAGTTACAGTATATAAAACACTTTTATATCTCTCTGGTTTGACACATTCTTTTACATATAATACTTTATTTAAATTCATTTTGTTTCCTTTTCATACAAAATACCTCTTACTGTTATGGCTTAACCCTAGAGGTCGTCACAGAAAATTGAGAGCTCGTCTGCACATCAGAAGAGTTACATTCTCCCCATTTTTATTCTTAAAGAGTGTAATCCATAAAGTCCAGGCAACGGCTTGAGGTGTGATGAGATCTTTACACATGTGCGTGTGGTAGATCAGTGTTTGCCCATAAACCCAGAGTAATAACTCCACTCCCCTCTCCAACGCTCCTCTCCCACGCTCTTTCCTCTCCCTCCACACAGACGAATCTGTATGATGAATGGAGTGAAGGGGCTGCCCCGCCGCTTTAATGTGATTGATGGGGGAAACTGGCGCTCGGCTAACCGCTACAAGCCACGGTGTGGGCATAAATGCCCCAGATAGAAGCACAGAGCACAGTCAGCATGGCAGAGATGATTTGATAGAAAGGAGAGCGCGGTCATGCTGAAGGAGAGAGATTAATTACACTAATATGAGAAGGAGGTTGAGCAAGGGCAAACAGCAGGAGACTCTGAGGAAGCCATCAGGAAGTGTCTAATATGACTACATGACTCTGAGTGAACGGTAGATCAGTAACAAACAGCACGTCTCTGCTGAGATCCCGTGCCCAAAATAAAAACATTTAAGTGCATGTGATGAAAGTGATACAGTGAAGCAGCTTCTTAATGTCTAAACTTCACCTCAAGCATGTTCTCATATGACATTTAAAACATGGATGAGTTTGTCATGAACCCAATCCTGGATATCAACATATATAAGTGGACACCAGTTGCACATGTGACTTTGTGGCCACTGGACTAATGTATTCATTATATATCGACTGTGTAACCATTATATATTGATTGTATGTATTTACAGTAAGTTTCATATAAACAATGACTGTGTGCAAGAAAATGGCTTTGTTCTAAAACGTGTTATCTACTACTACCTACATGTGCAGCTGCATTTTAAAGACCATTAAACTAAAAAAGAAGTGTTTTTTAGTTTGCATATTTGGCTAATTTTGTCAAAAAAACAGTAGATGCACCACCTGATTTTTTAAAATGCACTACTTAGCTTGTCCACGAAGTTGATTCAGTCAACACTGAATCAGTCTTTTATTTCAAAGATGGAAAAAGGTACAAACCGTAGAAAAATACCATAAAAAAAACATATACAGGCTGAATGTAAATATGTGTTTCAGCCTACATTTTTGTGAAACTGCAACTTTAACATATGTTTGACTGCAGTTAATAGATCAAATTAAAGTGATTCCAAAAGCGTTTGTTCTTTTTTACTTTAATTATATTTAGAAGAACATATTATCCACAAATAGAAATTTATTTTCGTTTCTTTGCACAACAACAAATAAATACCAGAAAACAACTTAACACTGCCTATGATGAACAACATAAGACAAAGCTATGTGGTCGCAGTGCACTTTTCTCTTACATTTGCTTTTAAAAACACAAATGGTTGGGTTTAGGAAAGGGTTTAGTGGATCTCTATGATTAGCACCTCCTTCTCGTGAATGTGTACAAAAAGGACGTGCATCTGAAACGTATAACAAAACATGATCTAGGCGAGATTCAGATTCACAAAAATGTAGAGCACCCTCTAGTGGATTTGTCATCTCAAACGTGCAATGAAATGTACCCAGAGCGAAATACATCACAAAAAAAAAAAAAAGAAAAGTTGACCGGGCACATATTTCCAATGACCCTAGGCTAAAATTCTTTTGATTCATTAATGTGTGAGGGCATAAAAATATGACTGAAACAAATACAAACACTTTTGAAGAGAAAAAGACAGAAACAGGACAAAGACTGATCTTTCTAGGGAGCATCTGTCAAGTGCCTGTGTACACGTATGCTATCCAATAAAGTATATTTTGAAAGCCTTTGCATTCAGCTGTGCACATACATTAATAAAACCTCATTCTAAATGAGATGGAATATGACACAGAAGAACAAACCTAGTGCTACATTTATAAACTGGCAGGGCATTCCACAATTTCCAGGTAAAAATGCTCCATCAATTGTTAAAAAATTGTGTTAATATATACAGTGTCATGATACAGAATCAGAGAGAGAGCAAGATTAGCAAAGATAAATAAACAAAGTGAAGTAGAATTTGAAACATAACGGTCATCGTGATGACCATAAACAAAGCATAAACGAACTGAAAACTCCTGGGTAAAAGGTATTTCAAGAATTAAACAACTAAGGACTACACTTTTCTAGAACTACACAAATCAAAACAAACTGAGGAAACTGGCAGTCCTAATCAAACAAACTGAGCTTTATATTATGATTATTTACCTTATCATATATTTAGCACATATTTTAATTAAAATGTTTAATGCCATACAAGTATTTAGAGTCTCTTTTGATCATTTTTATGAGGACAAAATTACCCAAACTATATTTATGTATGTATGTATGTATGTATGTATGTATGTAGAATCAGTTGCACTTTTGGATTAACCATATCGCTGAGCTCTATGCGATGCATTTTGGGATCATCTTCACTTTTAAGCATGCATTACATCAGAATTTGTTAAATGAGGTACTTTAAAGGCAGAATACCATCTTCATATCAAAAGCACATCTGTGATTCCTTAAAATGCTGCTCACTAGTTTTAGAGAAGCATTCTGGAAGAATAAAATCTCAGTCAGCTGTTTCTAACTGAGTTTTGGGAAATTAAACTGACTCACCACAACCCCATTGTCTGCGACTGCTTCTCTGTAGGTGAAGTTACAGACAGCCCAGGCCAGGTAATATGTGGACATGCGAGGTGTCCTGGAGAAATGGTTGGTCACCCATCCGTCCTCATCAGACGTGGTGGCCTCCACTGGCATGTTGGACAGCGACTGATACGAGCTCTCGTGTTTCAGACTCACTCTGAATGTGGCTTTATAGATGGGCTCATCAAAACACGGGAAGGCCTTTCTAGCGTGAGTCGGAGAAAACTGCGTCACAGCCAGAAACCTGCAGAATAAAGCAGAGGAAAAAAAGGTGAGATGACTCTGGAATATATATATATATATATATATATATATATATATATATATATGTGTGTGTCATTTCACTTCAACATCATTAAACTGGATGTCACATGACTTTCCTGAATGCAAATGAGCTCAGACTGCCATCGCTGGACTCATCGCTGTGCATTTTTATCACACTAATGAGCTTCCTGGTGTGAAGATGGACAAAATGATTTTACCGCAGCAATTAAATCGCATCAGATGTCGACTTATCATTATTCATTCCAGAATTACTAGATGGAAATAATGGTTTAACTGATATCTGTAAACAATCTGACAGCTGTAAACATTAAAACCATCTGTGAAGCACAAATAAATGGACAAAATGAGGCAATTTAAATGACAAGAAATTAATGAAAAGCTGTTTTGAATGTGGTTGCATTGGTGTCTTTTAAGTAAAATATTAATCATTTACATGCAGGGACGTTTAGGCCATCAGAATCAGGGTTAGGAGTCTGAACAGTTATGGAAATATGTGAAGTTATTTGTGACTCATTACAGAATTGCAGGAACAAGCATTTTCCATAATTTTTTTTCTTAATCTGGAATGATATACAACAAATGTAACATATGTTGCATATTGCTGTTTAACTTATTGTTAAACTTTATAAATCCCTAACAGAGTTGACATTTTTCGCTTTAGCTCAACATGCTAACCTCAAACCAGATCTAAAACATTTTATGCATTATATTATTTAATATAAAGTGAATGAAAGATTTACTATAATATCACAATAACAGAGTTGACATAATTAATCTACTGTTAATGTGTCCTAGACATTTTTTTACAAAATATTGAGAGAGCAATAAATACCATGCCTCAATGCCTTCCAGAGTTTCCCACCAGAGGAAGTTACACCACTTCGAGCAAGTTACATGTTTTTTTTTTCCTATCAGTGCTTTACAGATTATCGTGTTTTTATAACCAGTGTAACAGAGTTGACTAGAATGTTGGGACTGACAAAATGTATTTTTTTGTGCTGAGCAAAATCAATCACGATTAATCACATCCAAAATAAAAGTTTATTTTGACACAATTTAAGTACCCACATGCATGCATATATTTAAGAAAATGTTAATTTATTTATCAATTTTATAAATATTAATATATAAGTTTATATATAAATATCTATGTAACAGAATAGTTTTGTATAGTTTTGTTTCAATGTATGTGTACATACACACATATTGTCAAAAAAAAATATTCTGGATGTGATTAATCTGAATAAATGTTTGCCCAGCACAAATCTTTTGAAAAAAAAAAAAAATACAGAAAATAGATACATCATGCTAATGTTTATTTACCTAAGTAAACTAAGTAAACACAAAAAAAGATAGATACACAAAGAAAATGATTTAATAATAACTGAAGCTGTATGTTTGATTCAGCAGGTAGAAACTAAGTACAGTGGGAGTCTTTAAGTTAATGTTTTCAATACAAACTATCACTACAAACTGTAATTGTGATATGATTCAGAATTGCTTCATTAAAGTTTTGGAAAAATAATAGAAGGTTTAGGAGATGCAAAATGTAGAATCACCTACTGTATATACTCTATATGTGAAATTTATAAGTGAATTTTACTTGCCAGTAGCCATCACTCTTACTTTTAATTTACAGCTCTCGCATGGTTGTTCACTAAAGCTAAGCAGTGTTGAGCCTGGTCAGTATCTGGATGGGAGACCACATAGGAAATCGAGGTGCTACTGAGGACAGTCCTTTATGTGAGATTTAAAAATTCTAGGATGTCCTTTGAAAAGATTAGAGGTGTGTCCCCAGCATCCTGAACAAATCGGTACATTCATGGCTTCCTAACCATGACCGTATCTACTTATTGGCTTCATCACTCTGTAGTCTGGCACAGAATGTGTGCCATTGTTTCATCCAGGTGGATGCTGCACACATGGTGATAGCTGAGGAGATTCCTCCCAAATGTGTAAATGTGATAGAAAAGGTACTACATAAATGTAATGGATTATTATAATGGTTATCACTATGCTATGATTATTGTGATTATTATTATACATCAGGAAAAGAGGTTTTGAGAGCTCCATTAAAGAAATGTGGATTAATAAATATTTAAGCCGTCACCACAAACAGCTTGACCAGCAGAGCGTTCTGTTCACTCCTGCTTTTCTGTCACTTTTTTACTTTCATTTGTGGCAATTCATGCACTAATAATCTATAATGTCCCATCTGTTTACATCTCCTCTCTATTTATATCACAGTACCATTTAAATGTCTGTTCACTACTTAAAACTCCCAGTGGAGACGCAGGCAGTAGGTGACAAATCAGACTAACAGACACACTGGAGGAGAATCTGCAGGGACGTCAGAATGAAAAACCCTGCAGTGACACACGTGTAGATGTTGGAGTTTGGTGGAGATGTTTTCTGCCTGTTCATGTGTGAGACAACATTTCTGTTAAAAGTCAGAATAAACCAGACCATCAGATGTCGGATTGATGCTCCAGCGCCCACGTCTAACTACATAAACACAGGTATTTTCTCAATCCTGCCGTTCATGGTGTTCAGGAAATACGAGCAGACAGCAGGAGCCATTTACAGTAAACTAGATGATCTTCGGAGCCTGTGGAGCTGAGAGATGCTGTCTCAACATAAACATGCTGAATTTATTTCAAAGACGCTCTTAATATCAAGACCTCAGCCTGTGCTGGAAAAAACAGCTTTTGATGAAGAATCCTTTCTCTGAACCCGGAACATGCTGTGTTTACATCTGAGACTGAAGGTTCAGC
The DNA here is from genome assembly GCA_903798125.1 of Danio choprae. Taxonomy (NCBI): domain Eukaryota; kingdom Metazoa; phylum Chordata; class Actinopteri; order Cypriniformes; family Danionidae; genus Danio; species Danio choprae. The sequence continues at coordinate 2,774,269 of CAIGQW010000596.1, forward strand.
AGTTTCTGCAAAGCCAGAAAGGAAACTAGTAGATGGACAGAAGTGTATACATGAAAGCGAACCCTTCAGGGTAAAACAAAGCTTAAACATGTCTCAAATACAGGAAAACCTGTGGCAAAGATTCAGATATCAGCCAGTTTCCCTCAGAGGACAAAGAGTCAGAAGTCAGAAAACAGGAGCAAGAAGCTGATATTATGTGCTGCTGACCTGAAAACATTGAAAAAGAGTATAAGGGCTGAAAACAGCTACTGTATAGAATGTAAAATTGCATAAAATTAGCTTTTGATAATCAATAACTCAATTTAATGAGTTATAAAGGATTCTATCAAAATTTTGAAATATTAAAATTGTTTCTTTAATATTACTGTTTAGTTAACTTAATAACAGTACTGTAGCTGCACAAATAAACACTTAAATTGTTCCCTGGTGCAAATGTGTGAATTTTTATATGTTATATGTTTTATATGTCTTAATGTCTGACAGTAAAAGAGTTTTTAAATGTATGGTCACACTGCTGTAACTGCAGGACTTAAAGGTTTGACTGGCATTCATTCAGACCTGTGTGACCTCTGACTTTGATGTACAATTACGAACAGCTACTGTCTCAGACAGAGAATAAAAACTGTAATATTAAAGGTTACAGGTGAACTGCCAAAGCTCAAAGTTTTTTTTAAGCACACTAAAACACACTGTGTTTGTAAAACTTGTCACTGCTATGTTGTATTTGACAGATAATTTTAGTATTTTCCCCAAAAAGATTGATCTTTCTAAGTTTCTAGTTCCAAGTTGTCTAGAATGAATGAATGAACAGTAAAACTTCCACTCTTTTTGAATGAGATCCCATATGTTGCTTGTCCTGCTCTACTGTGTTAATGTACTGCTCTATTAGGCATTCTGGTGCAATTCACCCTAAAATAAGCATTGGGCCGAGTAATGCTTACATGCGCATATGAACACCATGCAGCATCTGTCGTTCCCAAGGTAACTGTTGACACCTAATCATGATGACACCTAATCAGCATATGAAAGGCTTTGAAACTGACACCGTAAACAGCTTTTACCTTCTTTCTCCATTGAGCATGTAGGAGCTGCGGAAGAAGCCCAGCAGCTCGTGCTCGATGTGCGCGGTGAAGGTGATGTTGATCTTGTATGTTCTGAGGGGCTTCATCTCTCTGTGTAGAGCGATCACATACACCTGTTTGGGTTGATAGTGGAAGCGGCGCTGGATCCTCATGGCGCCCGCTTTCTTACTGTCCGAAAGCACCAGCACTTTGTCCAGCTCCAGCCGGTCCGAGTGCAGCACGATCAGCTTGGTGGAGTTGACGCACTCAAACTCGATGTTCACCTCGCCGGAGAAGCTGAAGTTCTCCATGTGCACGGACAGGCGGAGGTCGTAGTGGCG
>CAIGQW010000596.1:2844366-2863566 GCA_903798125.1 Danio choprae
CCGTTCAAATGAATCTTCAATTCCCATTGAGCTAATTCGCTACATATATAATGGTGGAGAATGCGGGCAGTTTAATCTAGATTATAAATTTATACAGGTCACTATTTCTTCATTACAAAAGAAATCTAACAGAGATGAGCCTATTGTGTGACGAATGAATGAATGAGCTGTAACCTGCGAGTCCGCCTCCCAGCTGTAAACCTCTGTGAACTGTATGGGATGATTTTATAAAGGTTAGAATAGAGCGTGTTCCTCTTTTCTTGAATACCTTTTTTTGCTATGCTGAATCACTGCATGTTCCAGTGATTTCCAGATAGCCATACAAGCCACGAGCCGATTGAGATCGTATTATGCTAGAACTGAGCGTGTTCCTCAGTTTCTAATTACCTTTTGTTTTAAAACTGTCACTGCGTGTTCCAGTGTTATTTTGATCGAGCGTGTCCCTCGATTTATTTGCAAAAGGCTTTGCAGTTATTTATAGCTGGAGATTGATTGTCACTGCGTGTTCCATTGTCAATTCAATAAGCTATCCCCCCTGTTTAAACAGCAGCTAAAAGCATAACTGTGCGTTTGCTGAACAGAGTTCGCGTAACAGCGCGTATGCATTAGTGCGATTTAAACAGGAGCTGTAAAGTTGAAGCGTTGTACCCAACAGTGAAAACTGCTGTGCTTACGTGCCCGAAAGGCTGACACACACAGAAGATCCGCCGAGATCACCTGTGTATTTACCTGCAGTACTGAACTGCTTTTCTTAAAGTTTAAGCCCGCTCTTACAGAACAGAGTGTGAAACCCCACGTCATAAAAACCATTTATGATTGCTAGATTTTATTTGCGGTATTGAAATGCGCCGACATTTCATGTTTAATGCTTGAATCTAGGCTACATACGAAGATTCACTTGCTGTTAACATACCGTTTGTTTGGTTGCCATAGCCACCCACAGACCCGGAAGTTACCAGCTCTTCTGAGGGAAGTCTGAACTGCGCATGCGCAGCACATCGACACTTGAATGTAAACAAACTTCTGCATGCTAAGCTAGCAGTAACATTGTTTGCATTAAAACAAGTCTAGATACGCTAAATTAATTTAGCCTAGGCTAGCAGTTAGCAATTCACATCAGTGCTTGAATGCAGTGTCTGTTTAAGATTTTGAAAGTGATTTTAACTATTTAACATCGTTGCATTTGTTGGCCTCTATATCTTTTACTCTCTTTTGTACTATCTTTAATACATTTTACTTTACTAACAGTTTGCTATAAAGCAAAACATAACCCATTGTCCTTTTATTTTAGTTTATTTCATATCTAATTTTTTTTAAAGAGGAAATACTAGTTCACTATTGTTAGTAATTCAAATTACAATTTGATTAACAATAATAAAGTGAATTTTCTATTTTTGTTTTGTGCAAAAATCAAAATATTGCATTTAATTGTAATTCTATTTGCTCACAAGCAACTTTGAATTAACATTTCACCAGAATTCCCTTTTTAAGTCTAATCACTTTAGACATTAATAAGTCTTGAACTTTGATAGTTTAAGCAAGCATACCACTTTTACAACATTTAATTCACCCCCTTTACAGAAAATCTGTTTTATCAAATTCAGATTTTCTCACTATCCAATTACATTGTTGTGGTTATGCACCTATAGCCATTGCTTGTTTTTGTTTTCTTTTATTACCCTTTCCTCTGTTCATACACTAGAAAACCTCTCACTACGTGTTCTGAATAAATTAGAGACAACCCTCTCATTATAATTTATTTTGTTTAGTTGTACATCAACTACCAATTTTGTACTCGTAGCAAGACGTTAAGGCTTCAGAGCTAGTTGTGGACCTGGTCCACTTAGTTCTTCTCACTTGTTTCCTCCTGTCTTCCATCTTTTTCATCTCATTTGGAGGAACCAAACCTAAGAGAACCAATTAATCCAATTTATGAAAAGAAACAAATTTGATTTGTAATCAAACCATCCCTTGTTTTGATACTCTTCATGCATTTGTGAATACAATTAATACTTCTGATTTTTCTTTAAGATCAATTGACAGAAACAAGTACTGAACAACAGTCCCCTCTAAAACATCGCTGGTAAGCGGTCACAAGAAAGTAAGGTGTGTGGTGTCAATCCTGTCATATTGAGACAAGAAAAATTCAGAATTATAATTGTAGCTTTCCCCTCATAAATATAAGCAGTAATATTATTCTTCTCATTTTCAGTAATACGAAATATTGCAAATATTTTCATACCTGAAAAGAAAATAATATTTTTCTGTTTAAATTGGTTTTAACCTTGTTCTCTCTCTTTTCTCACAAGGAGACCAACACATAGTCATCATACCACTTCATTTTATTTTAAAATCACTTAACAACACTTAGCTGCTCCACTACATATAGGCTGATAACACCACAAGATCTGGGTCAGTCTTCTCCTCCTAGCAAGCCACTATGTCACCGACTGCAAACCCCACTGCCCGAGGAGAAGATGTGGAAACCTGGCTAAGAAGCTTCACAAACGTACTCAACTACAAGGCAACTGAACTTATATTACTCTTAGTAATATTCATGATTCTGAAGAGACTCTTGACACAGGACTCAAGCCAGAATCACAACCATCCATATCTAACCAAATTCACCTGTCTCCTGAGTGATGCCTTCACAGCCCAGCTCAAGCTCAGCGACAAGCACATCACCCATCTGCAGAAGGAGCTGACATGTGCACAAAGCCGCATCGACAAGCTGGAAGCGAAAGGCCAAGATGACTTCAAGCGTCAAACCACAGAGTTCCTGAGAGAGCTACTGCACATCCAACACTGTACAGACAAGCTTACAGAGAAGACCCAGGACCAACTCAAGGTATCAGACGAAATGGAGCATCTAACTAAGAGACATGTTGAACAGCTCCAAACGGCCCTTGCTGTTGCCGAACGAGACCAGCATGAACTGAAGTCTTCCCAACAGGACCTGATACAGCGTCTCCAGTCTGCTGAACAGCAAGTAGAGGAAGCTAAAACCAGCATCCAACACAAAGACGCTAAAATTATTGCTCTGGAGGATCAACTGAGCAGGTACAGCAGTGCAAATGATGACCTGACCCAACAGCTAGATGACATCAGCGATGAACTCTACAGGTTCAGAGAACTCATGCATGCCTACCAGCAGAAACCAGAGCCAAGATGGGCGGAGCCCTCATCAGCATCACCTCCGCTGAGCAAAGCTGACTCCCTCATCTCCATAAACAGCGGAAGAAGTGAACGGTTGAGGATCAGGCCATCACCAGCCTTCACCACCAACCTCTTCCCTTCTGATCCAAGCAGAAAGCCACTACACACAGCTGTCAAACCTGTACAGGAAGCGACTCTTAAAGACCTTGATAAACTGGCAAAACGCATCACCCAGTTTAACCCAAACTCCACAGAGAGCAAGAACATCCAGGCCTACCTCCAGGACATAGACTTTTATCTTGAAGTGAGACCTCATGTGACTGACAGAGACAGGTGGTACCTCCTCAGATCCACCTCCAGTCCCGAAGTGCAAAGCTTCCTAGATAGACAACGCGCGCACATAAAGTCAAACTACCAGCTACTGCGTGAAGCACTGATTGAAGAGTTTAAAAGCTCAGAGTCTGAACATGGAGTGTTTACTGCCCTGGAAACCAAACAAGGTCGCCACGAGACACCTCAAGCTTTCTATCACAGGTTCAGGCAAGCATACATTGCTGCACATGACGACCCGGACCTTGAAGAGGATGTGAACTTCAAAACCCTCTTTTTAAGAAACCTTCACCCTGGACTAAGTCGTCATCTAGGCATCATAGCCTGTCCACGCACAATGTCCATCCGACAGCTGCGGGACCTCACACACCGGGCCTACCTCAAACAGAAGTCTCCAAAGAAAGATTTGAAATCTTCCATGGCTTCCATCAGCCAAGGTCCGACGCGTGCACAGGAAGACACCCTGTGTGATGATGACACCACAGTCTACAGAGCACACAGAGAACGTGACTCCTATGACAACAACAGCTACTACACAGACTGGTTAGAAAAGTCACGGGACCAGCCACGCTTCACAAGGCACTCAAGACACCCAAAACTGTTCCCCAGAGGAAACAGATATAACTGCACCTCCACAGTCTGTTAGCCAACACCGTCAATGGCTACCACCATGGATAAGAGATGACAGCCACCTGTTCTGCAACAACACAGAATCAAAAGGGGGAGGCCTCTCACCAACAATAGAACTCAGAGGTATCAGAAAACACCACTCAGTTTTTACCTCACACTCACCGAGAAAACATCAAACTCAAAACTCTTTTTCACCTGACAGTGACCACAGTCAGGCCCAGAGGTCAGAGTCTGTCACAGCCAGAAAGATCCATCAGAGGAATGTGACGTGGGAGACAAGTTTGCATATCAGCTCCACACTGCCATGACAAACAATTTCCCACATTCTGCCAAAGAAACACTTTTCCTACTGGACCCCCAATCAGGTCACGAATGACCGTCACCCAAGGGAAAGATGCAAAGAGCCTAACTTCATGTGAGCCCAGAGCCAGTGAATGAAAAGCAAGTGCATCAAACCTGCAAGAAAAGGGGGAGGGCCAAAAGACTGAGACAGATCTGACCACACAGCACACACACTACACCATTAACTTCACACAGCAAAACACATTGTTTGTTTTAACTGTTTGTTTTTTTTTTCCTATCCTATCTTTCTTTAATTAGAATATCAGGATTGGCACAACATACCTAATTTTTGATACCATTTAATAATGGTCGTGAACCAGAGAGCGCTACGCCTAATTGGTCACATTATCATAGATAACTGAGAATTGAACTAAACATTAGAAATGTCAAATGCCAGTTTCAATGATCAGTACCCAAACAATTTGATACTCTACACCAGTGCGGTATGTTGTGATGGAGGTGTTGTCTTGTTGTTTGCTATGTATGTGTCTGCCTCTTCATCTTGTTTCTCCAGTGTTCGCCGATGTCTTCACCTCAACACATCGCCTAACAAAAGGGGGATCTGTAACGAATATGGCCGATCAGACACATAATTATTTTGCTTTTATTCAACAAATGCGTCAGCAAACACAGCATCAGCTTCTTCCACCTAGAAACACTGGATGGTCAGTTGTAATCCGATTCCAAGGTATTTACGACCCAAAGGAATGTGCTGAAAACTGGACACACAGAGACCTGGTCAAAACTTCTATACGCTCATTGCTTAAATTGTCTTTAATGTAAACTTATATTCTCTCTTTATGTGTAATCAGGCATTTTGCAACAAGTCTCTTGCTCATGTATTAATATTATGGTTTTAATACTTCTTTAATCCATGTTTAACTCTAAACAAAATCCTAGATAGTTCATGTTTGAAGTCCCTGTAAAGCTAATTTGGTGTACTGAATGATTGTTTACATTTCATGTTAATATGTGTGCAACGTATTAACATTTTAAGAAACTTAAACATTTTTGCATTAAGTTCCTACTAGCATGCTATGCAAATCACCAGGTCCTGAAACAAAGACTATAAAACATGCCTCGGGGGAGATAAACTTCTCATTGGTCAACTCAGCTCTAGAGGGTGGGTACAAAACCATCCTTATAAAAGCTTGTGCCAAAAGCCACCGCCCAGAGCGACTAGTAGTAGAAGAGCAACAAGAAGACCAGAACCCAGGAGAGGAGGACCGCCGGGAGACCCCAGACCAAGAAAATGGGTTAATCGCAAGCTCAGACATTCTCATCTCCGATACCTTTCTTTCTGTCTTCCCGTCGAGAGTCTGCTTAAGTTTAGTACGCCGCGAAACCGCAAGTCCACACAACAAGTTCGTTTTGCCGCCTCAAAACTTGAAACGACAGACTCCACCCCACTCCGAGCCTCGCGAGGACAAAAGAACTGAACACCAGCTAACCACGTGCTCAACAGAGGGAGTTCTTCACATCGCAAAAGGAACGCAAGTAACACTTCCAGACTACCACTGAACTGGTGTAAACTAAATGTAACCCTAAAAAGACCATAGAAGGGTTAAATTGATTATCTTTGGTTGACTTGGTTTGGTCTTGCAAAATCCGAGGTTTTTCCATCATTACACTCTCTCAAACTCTTATTTTTCTTTCTTTACTCTTCTCTACACTTGTATGAATGTGTGTTTGTGTTAGGTGTTAGTTTCTGTTAGATTAGTCAATAAAGTCTTATTTTGTATAAAGAAAGGTGCCTGTGTATGTTTATGAATCTAATGTCTTAAACTTCGATCTTGCTACCCTGCTTAAACATAAATGGGTTTTTATTTTTATATTTTGATAGCAATAGCCGTAATTGAAATCAACTGTCCATTTAAACAATAGCTGGACGATTCGTTGGTTCAGATTTGAAGAGTCGATTCTTTTGAAGCCCCGTTCAAATGAATCTTCAATTCCCATTGAGCTAATTCGCTACATATGTCCACACATGTAACGGAATGACAATAAAGCTCGACTTGACTTGACTTGATTTAAAGTGTCGGATCCAGTAAAACGTGAACGCTAGCAGAGTGCGAGGGATCATGGAATTGATCATGACACAAAGATTACTATCACTGAGAGATGGCCAGACACGCGGCTGTGGGGAATAAAGGGTTAAAGTTCATTTTCACATTAATACCACAGTATTTCATGTGCTGTGTTTGTTCCTGTCATTTTTTTGGTGATTGATACAATAACCTACCCTGCAGCGCGGGATTCACCGGTTGTTTATTATTAAAGGAAGGATCAGCAAAGACTACTCTTGTATGGGACTTTGTCAGTAACTGTTACACAGTTTATATGGACCAGTTTCTTCAGATCCTGTAAGTCACAGGTGTCATTTCCAGTTCCTGGAGGGCCGCAGATCTGCACAGTTTAGTTCCAACTCTAATTAAACCCACCTGATCAAACTAATTGAGTCCTCCAGGTGTGTTTAAAACCTACAGGTAAGTGTGTTGGAGCAGGGTTGGAACTAAACTGTGCAGGACTGCGGCCCTCCAGGAACCGGAATTGACACCTGTGCTGTAAGTGTTTCTCCTTCCTACAGAACATGTAAATTTGATTAAAATGACGTTTTCTGTAGTTTGCAAAATATGTATTTAATTGTGTGTTGTAACTTGTAATCACTCCGTGCGGCTTGTAATCATGTATCTTTTATAGATCAGTGCTTTTAATGTGTCTCTCAGGTTAAATCTTTATGGGCTATTCACATATTGCATCCAAAACCACGTTCCTTTACCCATTTAAATGCGTTTTGTGCTCACAATCTCCTGCTGTTTGTCATTGCTATGGCCACCATCAGCTGTCCCTATATAATCAATTTTCCAAATAGCTCAACTTTTGCCACTGTGTGGATTAATTGTGAATGTGTGTCATTGTTATTACTTGGGGTTGTGGTTAAGAATAAAGTATATGCTGGTGTTTAACTGCGTTGCTTTAATGCATTCCTGCATTGGGCTCTGACTACTTCATAACCGTGGTCGACGTTTCTCTTTGTCTCGCACTGAACCCAGTCGACCAATCACAACAGACTGGGTAATCCGACCAATGACCGCAGATAAGCATCATGCAAAGGAGGGGTTTGGGAACAAATGAATCGCTGAACAAATCATATGGGAGTCATTGGGATAATTAGGTAAAAATAAATGCATATAAGACAATAAAAGTGTTGCATGGATATCAGCCTGTTGTTGGAGACAACCAAAACCAAAATATGATCTTTTATAATGCATAATAAGGGCTCTTTAAGTTTTATTCTGTGTGCAACAGTTATGGCATGGCTCATTTTAACAAAGCTCAAATATTGTTAAATATTGTATTAATGCAATGAATAATATACTAACAAAACATTACACATACAAGTTTTTTTTAAATAGTTTTCTATTATATAATTTACTGTAGTCTCTACTACTGTCATTCAAAATTTCACTAGCCAATCAGAGAAGACTGCAGTTAAGTGAGTGACAAAAAAAAAAAGTCTTTGAAAATCTTTGAAAATTATTTACAAATAATGTAGATAGCTCATGTTTTTATTTTTATTTTTTCAGTGGTATACTTTGTATATTTTTACAAAAGTTGTGGTTTTTATTAAGTACATTCATTCTTAGTGGCACAAATATGTATGTATTATGTATTAATGCCAAAATTGAGCCTATTTACTTTCTTAGCGTGCATTCCTGCTTTTATATTCCATGATTCAGATATTTTAATGCAATTTTTAGAGGTCTCCTAAAATCAAGAATTATTAATTTGTTTCTGTCTTTAAAATTTTTCATTTTTGCAGTGTGCAGTATAACAACAGACATGTTTTTCCTTTGTGAATGGATGACAACATGATTTCCGCTCAGACTGAAAAAACAAGAAAGGAGCTGTATTATGCATGCTAAGTCTGTCGATGGCAATGCTACTTTGTGATGGAACACAATGCAAATGTAAACAGTCTGAACACGTAATGTGAATAATGTCACAGAATTGTGTTTCAGCAGTTTACAGAAAAACAGTAATGGAGTTGTTTTCAAAAACTTGCACTTTGAAACCTGTTTTAAAAACAGTTTCATGCCACCAAAATGCTGTTTTGTGTAAATGAATGGCCAAAAGATTCTCTGTTTTTAAGTTTTTAGTTGAAAAATTACACTGCCAGTATTGGAAAAATGTCTATGAGTGCATGTTCCTGCTGAGCAACTGCCATTGAGATGAATGGGAATGGTAATAGCGACTTTAATAGTTCAGTCTGTCAGTGATCAGATCAGCTCTTAAATGCTATGGTTTCTTTCCAGTTCAAAGAAAATGATTTAAGTTTGTACCCAAAGAAGGAGCACTTTGAAAGGAATTTTTATTTGCTTGACTTACATTTGGGGATCTGTGGCCCGTTTTCAGAGAACAGAAGCCCCTCCGCCGCTGGTCATTAATCTTTTATGTCTTGTAGCGTCTTAATTCTAGAAAAAAAAAAGCACAACAGGCCTGATGGATTTCTTGTTTACCTTTTCCCTTTTGTGGTTTCTGCTTCACGTGTTGAAAAAAAAAAAAAAAAGATTCTCTCTAACCTCAGAGATAATTATCACCTGATTTATAACTAAAGGACCTTCTGCGTGAATGAAACTCAATTAGTCTCTTGAAATACAATAGAAATGTCCCAGTATGACAAGTAATTAGACCAAGATGCATTCACGGAACCAAAATCAAAATCCCATTTAATCATCTTCTTTTTCTTTCAGTTTCATGTTGGTTAATTATCATAAATCCTATTCTTTTGAAAAGAGTGTATTAGTGTTTAAAGAAATTGGTTTGTCAGAAATGAAAACTGATAGATCTGACATAGAAATGGCATGTCTCACTGTGGAAAAAAACAACTGCTTAATTAGGCTTTTTCAAAAAAAAAAAAAACCGTTTATTCAGTGTGTAATATAGTTTGTGTTTGAAAGTAAAGTTTTAATGACCTAAAAAGTCATCTTTATGGGACACGTTGTGAGAACTGCACCAAAAGATCTTCCCTATATGCAGAGTACACAATTTGCATAGCGCCCCTTAACTACTAGGGCACCCAATTGCTATCAAACATTGTATAATAACAAGAGCTCTGCAGGAGAATGTTGTTTTCACATTTTATTTTGGTTTCCAGTGATTACGTAAACACTGTGAAATGATTATGGAAAAGGCTGGATTCTGCTCCTTTAAAGCCATGCATCGTCATAATTCCTATGTACAGTGGATATGGAAAGTATTTAGACCCCCTTACATTTTTTACTCTTTTTTTTATATTACTGCCATTTGCTAAAATCATTTAAGTTATTTTTCCCCTCATTAATGTACACACAGTACCATATATTGACAATAAAAACACAGAATAGTTTTTCCATTTTTGCAGATTTCAATATCACAGGGTCCAAAGTATTCAGTCCCTTTGCTGTGACACTCATATAATTAACTCTAGGTGCTGTCCATTTCTTCTGATCATCCTTGAGATGGTTCTGATTGGGCTTGATTATGAAAGCCACACACCTGTCTATTTAAGACCTTACAGCTCACAATGCCAGAGCAAATGAGAATCATGAGGTCAAAGGAACTGCCTGAAGAGCTCAGAGACAGAATTGTGGCAAGGCACAGATCTAGCCAAGGTTACAAGAAAAAAATTTGCTGCACTTAAGGTTCCTAAGAGCACAGTGGCCTCCATAATCCTTAAATGGAAGACGTTTGGGATGACCAGAACCCTTCCAAGAGCTGGTCGTCTGGCCAAACTGAGCTATCGGGGGAGAAGAGCTAAAGAAGAGAGAGGTAAAGAAGAACCAAAAGATCACTGTGGCTGAGGTCCTGAGATGCAGTCTGGAGATGGGAGAAAATTGTAGAAAGTCAACCATCACTGCAGCCCTCCACCAGTTGGGGCTTTATGACAGAGTGGACAGATGGAAGCCTCTCCTTAGTGCAAGACACATAAAAGCTTGCATGGAGTTTGCTAAAATGGTGAGGGATAAGTTTTTCTGGTCTGATGAGACCAAGATAGAACTTTTTGGCATTCATTCTAAGCGGTATGTGTGAAGAAAATCAGGCACTGCTCATCACCTGTCCAATACAGTCCCAAAAGTGAAGCATGATGGTGGAAGCATCATGCTGTGGGAAATGGACAGCACCTGAGTTAAATATATTGCCACAACAAAGGGTCTGAATACTTAGGACAATGTGATTTAGTTCTCTGAAATCTGCAAAAATGTCAACAATTCTGTGTGTTTTCTGTCAATAGTGGGTACTGTGTGTACATTAATTAGGAAAAAAATAACTTAACTTATTTTAGCAAATGGCTGCAATATAACAAAGAGTGAAAGGGGGTTTGAATACGTTCCGTACCCACTGTACATGACTGTCATATCTGCATCATAACAATAACACCCTAAGTGGAGTATGAAAAGCGGCAGATTCAAAGCAGGACTAATGTTATCTCGGTGAAAAACTGAAAATGTGAATAGAAGTGTCTCAGAAGAAGGTAGTCTATGAAGACTAAAGTGTTCATTTTTGCATCCTAAAACTCCACATTTATAATGCCTCTTAGTTACTGACATTATCTTTCACTAGGTGAAAACCCTGATGGTGGATGGCTGCTTCTCACTCAGGGCTCTCTGTGCTAATGAGGGAGAGATTGTCACTAATGGGTGGGACAATAGTCATGTCAAAGCAGTAACTAAATCAGCATAGTATCATCTCAAAAACATTGCAAGAATTAGATGGTTTGTCTCCAGTGAGGACTTAAAGAAACTTGTTCATGCTTTTATCAGCAGCAGGGTGGATTACTTTAACAGCCTCCTCACTGGCCTTCCCAAAAAGACAGTCAGACAGTTGCAGCTCATCCAGAACGCTGCGGCCAGGATTCTGACCAGAACCAGAAAATCAGAGCACATCACACCTGTCCTCAGGTCTTTACACTGGCTCCCAGTTACATTCAGAATAGATTTTAAAGTATTATTACTTGTCTATAAATCACTAAATGGCCTCGGACCTCAATACATTACAGATATGCTCACTGAATACAAACCTAACAGATCATTCAGATCTTTAGGATCATATAAACTAGAAATTCCAAGAGTTCAGTCAAAGCAGGGTGAATCCACCTTCAGCTACTGCGCCCCCCGCTGCTGGAATCAGCTTCCAGAAATGATCAGATGTGCTCCAACATTAGGTACATTCAAATCCAGACTTAAAACACATCTGTTTAGCTGTGCCTTTACTGAATGAGCACTGTGCTACGTCCGACAGATCGCACTATTATGTCTTTCTTTTCTTTTTCATTCTTTTACAACCTGTTTTAACACATTTTAATGTTTTTATCTGTTTTCATGTTATTTGTTTTTATACTTCTCTCTTTTATTCCTGTTTATGTAAAGCACTTTGAATTGCCACTGTGTATGAAATGTGCTATATAAATAAACTTGCCTTGCCTTGCCTCCTATAACATGTACAAAGGGAGAATGTCAATCAAAGTGTTTCTGCAGGCTGTTTTTATCAAGTATGATTATAAAAAATATCATTAATTAATATTTACCATTACATACTGGCTATATTCCCACACAGTTGCCACACAACTGTGTTTAAACCACTTATAAAAGTGTTTTTTGCATAATAGGTCCCTTTTAAATTAGCATAGACATTTAGTAAAGTAATTGAATGCTTGTCATTATAGATCTGTGCATTCGGTCTTAAAGTAACACCACTGTTATTTAAGGTCAATCAAACAGCAAACAATAGAATCACAAGAAAATAAGAGATTCATTCAACTGCTTTTCACTGAAGAACCTTAATAAGAATGTATTTACTGTATATTTAATTCATACAGTGAAGATTTACTGATTTACAGAGATACAGTGTTCATACAGCTTCATCATATTCCTGTTCATTGACAGTGAAACTGCTCTACATTAAAAGATTAAGGATTTTTATTAACACACTGTTTAAGGATCAGCTCTGGCTACATGTACCAAAAATGTGATTACGATCAGAATTATTGCCATTTGCTAATGATTATGAATGCATGTTAATTTGAAGTATAAAGGGTACGGCTTCTCTGCTGACCACTTGGGATGCAATAACTGAACATTTCAATAGCACACAACTGAAAATTGCAAAACATTGTATTCAAAAGTGTTTTAGTAAAGCACGTTTAAATATTTTGAGGATAATATTGGTATGTTCCCAACAGAAAAGGTGCTGTGTTAATTGTGATAGTATAAATTGTGCTGAACTAGCCACTTTTGAAGTGCTTTATTTTCATTTGAACTCAAATTGTACTGAAAAGAGCAGCATGAACACCCTTCAGAATATCTTCCTTTGGTTTCACTGAAGAAAATTAGCTGACATTTTCCTTTAAAGCCATTATTAAATCTTGCCTTCACTCGTCCTTTACTGGCTGTTCAGTCATGATGCGCTTGATTGAACTGACGGAAAATAAAACCGGAGAAGAAAATTCTATTAGGTGCCGGTTTTTAATCAGAGCTTACGCGGCTGAAAAGAGCTTTGAATTCATGCTTTACAAAAGGTCCACAGGGGCTACAATTACACAGAGGAGGTTAGTTTAATAACACCCAGGAGCTATACAGGACAGATTAAATTTCATATTCGGTTTGGTTGTTGAAAATGCATTGTATATACATGAGTGGTCCCATTAGGCCATGGCTTTAAAATTAGATGTCCTGTCAGCATTCATATTACTGGGTAATCAATATAATGTAACTGAAACGGTGAATAAGAACGGAAAAACACATCAGATTAATGCTGATATTTTCTTAAGACGTACCTGGGCATTAATAAACAAGCCTATTGTGTGGGTTCATTATCTATATAGCAGATGTTAGGACTGAGCACGTTAATGCTTTCGCATTTTCCATTGCATGATGGGAAACAATCTTAAAGCAGGGCTAAAATGAACTGTAATCCCCGCAGGCCGCATTCTGTCTATATGATTCATGGTGATCTTCCGTGTTTCGTTCAACCTGTTTTGTTTTTAATATCCTTTCAGCCTGGAGAGGGAAAAAAATTCTTTACACAACGTCCACTTCAGGAACAAACCTATATGACGGATCTAGGCCTTTTTAATGGTGACAGATGGGTGACATTATAGACCTCGACTAACCTTTAAAGTCGGTTGATGAATATGTGGAGTGTCGAATCGTCTTTTTTCTTTGGCCAAACGAGGCCTCGATGTCCGTTATGAAGATTAAATCGGCGTGTATGATGGTGCTAATGTTTTCTGGGTTTAATCATGTCACAGAGTTTGTATGAAGATACATAAAATGAAGATTGATTGTGTGTAGAATTACACTCTCATTCTGTGTTCATTTTATTCGGTCGCATTACAGCAAAAACATCTGTTAAACCGATTTGAGTAGCCAGTGTAATGTAACACGTCATTAACTAGACGTCAGAATGGGTTTGGGGAGGGGAGGAAATGTTATCTTAGCAGTAATGACTTTTTATATTCCATAAAGTGGGCCGAATGTCCATTTTAATGTACTTTTGAATGGACTTTCATTTAGCATATGCAGCGAAGCATGATTCACTTACTTTTTTGAGCAGATTTCCCTTTAGCACTTTCATAATCATGTCCTAATAAATTCCTCATCAACAAGGTCATAAAACTTATATATCCATTTGTACTTGGATTTCAGCCCTGGTTCATTGGAAATTATGTTTATGGTAATATTTCGAAAGTTTCACAAACTCATGATGGATGGCTTACATGGGTAGATGAAAATTTTGAAAACACTTGCAACTTGCATGACAATATACTGAAAACATACTATTCATATGGATGGTGTCACATTTTCACAAAATTACTTAATTTGTAATTTACACAAAGATGATAAAGTGAGATTGTGTTGTTTTCGAAAACGTGTACCTTGATACCCATTTTCAAATGTTTTTAGGCCCCAAAAATGCTGTTATTATGGTGGTTGTTCTGCGGATTGAAAATTAAACGTACAGTAAGAGGCACTAAAAGTTTAATGCTCTGTCACATTAAGAAAAAAATATCCTACTGACAATAAACCTTACCCTAAACTAGCGATAACATGCTAAATAATGTGATACAATACTTTTAAAAACGAATAATTATGAAAAAAACATCAATACAAATTCTGAAGGTTGCGTACAAATTCTACTGTTGCATAAAACAAGTCAGACATTTTTAACAGTGTAAACAAACAAAAATAGATAGTATATAAATACTGTATCACCACCACTTTTACTGGTAGTTTTATTCATTCATTCATTCATTTTCATTTCGGCTTAGTCCCTTTATTAATCTGGGGTCGCCACAGCGGAATGAACCACCAACTTCTCCAGCATATGTTTTACGCAGCGGATGCCCTTCCAGCTGCAACCCATCTCTGGGAAACATCCATTCACACTCATACACTACGGACAATTTTAGTCTACCCAATTCACCTATACCGCATGTCTTTGGACTTGTCGGGAAACCGGAGCACCCGGAGGAAACCCACGCCAACACAGGGAGAACATGCAAACTCCACACAGAAACGCCAACTGACCCAGCCGATGCTCGAACCAGCGACCTTCTTGCTGTGAGGCGAACGTGCTACCCACTGCACCACTGTGAGGCCCTGGTACAGTTTTATCAACTTGAAAACACCAAGAACAATCAGAAAAACAAAAAGACTTGAAACACTTACTTCTTTGCAGTCTTTTCTTGATTACTTGCTCAAAATATCGCAACAAAATAATGCAGTGTGTACATTTGTGGATATTTTGATCATTTCGATACATTGTGTAGTAATTCCCTAAACCTAATTATTAATGTTAACAAAAGCTATCATAATATAAAAACACATCTCAAGCATTCATGCATTTGCTCTAGTTTGAATGCTACTGGTATTACCTGTTGCTTTTTATACCACAACACAACTCAAATAATTAAATTCTGGTACAGTGTCACGTTGTGCAGGTTTTGGTTGTAATTTTCAGTGCATGAGCAACAAAAAAAGCATTATAAGTCTTCACTGTTCATTGTGTGTGTTGTGATGCATGTCATTTCTGTGACAGCATAAAAGCAGTAGCACCTTCTTAACATGCTTCTCCATGTGCAATGTATTCAGGTGACATATAAGACATTTTTTGCATTCAATCAAACTTACCTTGAAAACTACAGAGTGAAATTGCAGCTCTTTGCAGCAAATGCTCTACCTCGCATTTAGAATCAGCATCCAATAGCCACAGAGACACCATCCACTTTGCCCCACTCTCACCTCTTCAACCCTTTAATCATCTTTTAAAGAATTGATATTGAATGTCTTCAATGTTTTCATCCTCAATAATTTTGCACTCTGGCTCAAAGTGAAAAGGCAAAACAGATGAAAAATTTGATATCACTACTCAGAATACATTGCAATGTCAACAACATTGCTGGCAGACTACCACCAATCATTGTAAATAATATTGCTCTACTTCTACCTATAAGTCTTAATACCTGAGGTTCCTTTTAAAATAATAACACTGGACCTTGCTTTGTTTGTTTCTGATTTTAAGTCTAATTTTGGGATGATTTTGGGATGATCTTGCCAGAAAAAAAAAAAAAAAAAATCACACTTTTTTGAATTCTTCAGACATGCCTTGGTTATTAAAGGCTCCCATGGAAGCCTATAAAGACTCTTGTGCTATTTGCATTAGTGCGTCTAGTTACATTAGTGTTGTAGATTGGTAATGGTGGTGTTCAGTTTTAATATAGACAGATTGAAATTCAAACTTTGGGAAACAGAGGTTCTGTGGCTATCCATAATCGCTCTCTGATTGGTATTCAGGACTATTGCGTATTGTTCCCTGATTCACCAAAACCCTGATCATATGACCATTACAAAAGTGGCAGACTGCAAATACAGATCCTAGCAAAATATGAGCATGATATGGGCATATCTCATATCTTACGTTTGATATCTTACGTTTTTGTCTGTATAGTGTGGACAGAGATGCTTTTCTGAAATGCAATAAAACGCCAGTCTGCATGAGGAGCATGCTGTCACACAGTCTATAAATCACATTGCAATCTGTACAAGCCATATTACCAACTATATTTATCAGCTATGACTGCATCCAAATGTGCACTCCTCTCCGGGCAATATTTCTGTGTTTGTTGAGTTTAAAATTACTTCAAAGTCAGGTAGCGTATAATCCTCAGTCTTTTATGATGCCCAAATTTTCTTTGTAACCATTTACAAAGTGGCAAGAGTAGGATGCCTTTTTCTAATCAGTTCAGAGAGGGTACTTTTCATAACCAATCAGGTCAAATCACAGTCTAATCACATGGTAATAGCCATTAGCACAAAACAGCAAAGCAACAAGCAATGTTCAACATCAAGCCTGAACAAGTAACCCTAATAATTACACTTCAACTCAGCTACATGAACTTTATCTTACAGTTTAAAAAAAAAAACACACCGTGACATTGGGGATATTTAAAGCAATGTGATATTGTGCTAATTGCTTTAATTAGGCTGTTGCTATTCCTGAGTATGGACTTTTTGATCTGTTAGAGAGAGTCTTCATCAACCTTTCTGATAACATTCAGCTCCGTTTCACATACTGTATGCTTTTTGTATCCCAAAACCTGAGAGTAATTGTGGAAATGAACTTGACAGACAGTCCAATTTAGCCATCAGGTATCAGTCAGTCTAAGGTAGAGGCGGTCTGGGATTTCTCAGAAGGTGCCACAGGAGCTAATTTGAGTGATCCTTGGGTCCACGGCAATTCTAACAACAAGGCCACAATGGGCTACACAAGTAACTTTATAAAACAAACCGTCAACTTGTACTCAAACATAAATTGGCTCGCACCAAGCGGGCTGTCCGTCAAAACACGGGGAGAATACGGTTGGCTGAACCCACAGGAATTAAACTGAGGCTAGAATTGCAAACAACAAAAAAAAGCCCATTGAAATTCCGCCTGCAAGGTGTTCTTCGAAAGTGTTTTGGATGCTAACTTTGTAAGAATACAAGATCTGCCCTTCTATTTGATCTGTCAAAGCTGTCGCATGAAGAATGGAGTGTAGACGCATATTCATTGTTTCCCCAGAGGGGCGTTTATTGTGCGCGACAGCGACTAAGGTTGAATGGGTAAATATTTCAGCGTGGATTGTGATGTGCTTTGGGAGACAAGGTGAATTATCCGAGTGCTCTTTGGTGAAGTGGTTCGGTCAAGATAAGGTGACATGTTTTGTTCTTTAGACAAGTGGTGGTCTTTTAGTGTTAGTCAGTCCAATCCTACTTGCTTCCTGCAATGAAATCTGTTGACTTCAGGTGTTGGCGTGCTTGTTAATCATTGCCTACATGCCCTTACAGGGCCGACAAGCCCTTTCACAACTCGTCTAGTTCTTCAGAGGCTCTCTTGTTTGGAGCTTGTACCAGGAGCTGCTCTAGCTGCGAGGTAATTGGAAAGAGCAAAGAAATGCCTCGTAGCTAAGTGTCGTTCTTCTGTTGTTCTGTAAACAATCGTCTCGTTGGATTTGCCATGACTAATGATTATGGAGTCCTGCTGTGACTAAGTGGCTCACAAGGACGCTTTTGAGCATGCACTTCTGTTCCCAGATCAGCGCTCTTTAACTCACGGTGAGTTCACAAGCATTAAAGGTGAAATGCTTTCTGTAGAGTGCTGTGAAATAATAGTGTGAATGTACACAGATAAACAATGGCAAGTGAGCGCACTTTGTTCAATCAGTGTAAATCTATTCTGCTCGGATGCTCTCAGCTCTCTATGCTAACACCATGTTTACTATCAGTGACAAGATGAATGAATTGGCAACTTTGCTAATTAGTGTGGGTTAATTAGTTGTTGTTGCTAAAGGAAACAGTGCTGCTGGGTCAATGAATAATCAGCTCCAAAAAGAATGATTCTTTCCAGTTCCAGCCCCTTCTGTTACCCATTTTGCTTCTGTCCCATCTAAAGGGGAAAACAACAAGATAAAGAAATGCCTTCAAAAGTTTAGAACAGGAATTTTTTAATACTTGTTTATGCATCAAAATATTTGCACATCCAAATTAAACAATTAACTGCATATGCGTTTATTAAATCATATTTTGCAGTGTTTTTCTTTCATTCTTCCTTTATCCCTTTTTTAAACAAAACATCATAAATTATTAATTTAGAAATATCAGTCAGAACTAACCTTGCCTGTCATGACCTTTATTAGAGAACCAAAACTATTAAAATATTGATAAAGAGTAAATCAGTTTTGCTTTTAATATTTTTTTTCCAATAAATTATACATGTAATATGCAGAAAAATGCTCAGTGGTTCCTTTTCTTTGCTTTTTTTTTTTAAGAAGCTTTGGACTTTATTCCTCACACACACACACACACACACACACACACACACACACACATTTTGATTTGATTTTGTGAAAAATGGGTACATTACTTAGGTTTCCATTCATTTTATACTGTCCAAACCGTATATTGTAATGGCCTAACCCCGCCCTACCCCTAAACCCAACCATCACAGGAAACTGTGTGCAGCTTTACTCTCTGAAATAAACTCATTCTGTGTCATTTATAAGATTTTTGAGAAATGAGGACGTCAGCAATGTCCTCATATTTCACCCCCTTTTTGTAATACCTGTGTCATACCTGTCATTATACAGATTTGTGTCCTGACATGTCACAAAACCACGTACACACGCACACACACACACACACACACACACACACACACACACAC
>CAIGQW010000596.1:2871348-2902181 GCA_903798125.1 Danio choprae
ACACACACACACACACACACACACACACACACACACACACACACACACACACACACACACACACACACAAACTGCATCTACAGGTAACCTTAATGCATAATTTATACATAGAGAGAGGCAATATGTTCTGAAAAGAATAATATTCTTCAGATTCTTCTCTCCACCCTTTCTTCACTGGAACCCCACTTTGCTGGTTTGAGTCTTACCACACCAGTATCTCACCACCTTTCAGGGTTGCCTGGAGAGGAAAATATTCCAAGCACATCAGTTGATCATGGGTGTTCCTCATGGATCAGTTCTTGGACCTCTTCTCTTCTCAGTTTACATATTGCAGTTTACACCCATAATTGAAGCACATTTTTCCTGACCATTGTTTTTCTGAGAATACATAGCTGTAAACCTCAATTTAACCATTAGAAAGATTAGGCTCCTCCTCATAGAGCAGGCTGCACAACTTCTTGTCCAAGCACTTGCCGTTTCTAGACTGGACTACTGTAATGCTATACAGGCTGAACTTCCTCCTTTCGTGCCTGTATGGCAGAGTGGTCTAAAGGTGCTTTTTCCACTGTGTTCCATACCTAATACCACCTCAGGTGAGGTTCCAAGCAAGCCTTACTGTAACCAGAACATGACATATACAGCTGATCACGGACTGGTCAGAAAAATCATCTCTACCAGCGTGATGCATCATTAGATTTGCGACACGAGACACCAAATGTGCTATATTTAAATATTCAGCTGTATCCACTGCTGTGTTGTTGGTTTGCATGATTAAACTGCTTTTATATGCCCTCAAGAAAAAGACATGAAATGGCAGCATTGTGGTCAGTAGAAGAGGTCCAGATGTTCCTCTCATTGGTGGCCAAGGATGGAGCTGGATGGGACAATCTGGAATGCAGGTTTTTCTGGAAGTCACAGCAGTAGAGGCTATTGTGATAATCCCACTCACTTTAAGCAGTACTAAACTGCAGTGAAAATGAAAACTAAGTCAAGCAAGACAGGTATAGGTTGGAATCCCACTTCTGACAAAAAAAAATCTTTGGGCAGTCATGACCTTATTGTTTGAGAGACTAGTGATCCAAAGGTCACAGGGTTGAGTCTCAACACCAACAGACATTGTACTCTCTTTTACCCTCAATACCACTACTGAGTTAAGACCACTGAGCACCAAACCCCAACTGCTTTATTTCCCTGTACTGGCTACTCAAGTTCCAATCCTACCTCCACTCGCTCCTTGAAGTCTTCAACCACCCCTTTAGAAGCCTTTGGTTGATAGGTGAGTGCCACCTTGTACTGCTATCTCAGAGATGCTCTAAATACATTTCCAAAACTTTTCATTAACTGTTCCTCACTGGTGGACTGATCTAACCCAGGTGTGCCCACGATGTCTTGCAGAGTTTAGCTCCAAACTTGCTTCAACACACCTACCAGCAAGTTTCTAGAATCTAACTGTGTCTGATATCGCCTCTTACTCAGTAGGTACTACATTTGAATTTGAATTTACCACACGACCATTAAAAAAGTAAGTTCTATACAGTATGAATGTGAGTAGTATGTATGAAACTCGGACATACTTCGTCCACCATTTGTCATTATCACATGACCTACCCGCATCAGTTGCATCCTTTCTCTACCATTTATGAATTTGTTTTGAGTGCCAATATGGGATAGCGTAACATCTATCGGATGCACACTACAGAATCTTGCCGGAAGCAGTACGTCATATGAGCACTTCTCGCATACTGTTTTTCAAGTTCTATGAATTCGGACATACTACTCGGCTCGCATAGTGTTTTTAACCTACTATGTAGTATGGAAATATGTGATTTCGACGCAGCGTGTAACCTAGTAAGAGCTTGATCAGCTGGTTCAGGTGTGTGTAATTGGGGTTGGAGCTAAACTTTGAAGGGCACCGGCCCTCCAGGACTGAGTTTGGGCACCCCTGATCTAAGCAATCTCATGTGGACTGAAAAATCCCTGACAATGTTCAAAAGGCAGGTAAAAATTTATTTTTTTCTATGAGACAAGCTATGCCCTAACAAAAAAAAAAGCCAATATCTTCTGTAATTGTAAATTGCTTTGTATAAAAGTGCATGCTAAATGACTACAAGTAAATACAGAGATCCCCTGTGTACTTTAAAACAAAATCAGTTTGCTCTCAAACTCAAGCTTTGGTAAAAGCAACACAATGGTACAGCGGCCTCTCATTAGTTGACCATGGAAAAAGGCCTTATATTAAAAGCAACTGCAGGGTAAAAATAATAATGCATAATGGCAAACACAGCAAACTGATGCAGAAATGATGCAAATGATGGAAGCTGTTGGCATGCTGCAGGCTAACACATCACATGTCAATGTTGCCAGAAAACAGCATATAAACAGCTTTGCTGACTGTGTCCTCACTGTATTCAACGCTTTAGCTGACAAACAGGACAAATGACTGTCCAAGATCGAGTTGTACATGAATGACTGCACCAAAACACAGCCAACACTGCAGGCTTATCTAGAGATGTGACCCCTCTGCTTGCCCGTGGTCAAGAAGTTCATCTGAAACGTCTGCAGGAACGCGATAACTGCGGATTTAGACGCTCGGTGGCACGTGTAGTTCTGTCATGCAAGATACTGACGGCTGGCTGTTCAACATTCACAAAGCATTATTTTCCTGTTGATTTGTTATTGTGCTGTTTTTGTTTTCCCATTTTTTGTCCCTGTGACAAGTGCCATGAATTTTCCTCCAGGGATAAATAAAGAATGTCTGTCTGTTTTTCTTTATAGTCATTTCAACAACAAAGGCTTTATTTCAGCCCGATTACTGTGGGATTTCATTGTGTATCATAACTGTGCCAATGTTATATTTAAACAAAATTATGCTTGCTGGAGAATATACTGCAAATGGATTGTACACTAGTTAAATTTATTATTGGGGTGTGTTTCAGACATGAGTTATAAATGAGAAATTAAGTTTTGAATATAAAGACGTTAAAAAAATTCTTCACAATTTTCCCACCACAGTTAGTTTTATTTATAGGGATTAAGGATTTGCTTTCCCAATATGTTTAGAGGAACAGAGAGATTAGGCGGTTCATTTCAGCATTAGCAACACAGGCACGCACGCACGCGCGCACACACAAACACACACACGCACACACACACACGCACACACGCACGCACACACACACGCACACATGCACACACACGCGCACACACACGCACACACACGCACACACGCACACACGCACACACACACACACACACACACACACAGTTCCTCATTCCATGCAATAGCAACATTAAAAGGAAGCTCAAATTAATGTTGGTGTTTTTTTATAATCAGTTGATTATATCATATGCAGTAGTTTGTAACTGATTACATTTAATGTGGATTATGTTGTCATATTCCAAAAAATTCCCCAAAATATTCTTGTGAGACTGTACTTTTTGAATTACAAGATTACAAACTGTTGACACAATGGCAGTAAATTATTGATATTTTATTCATTTTCCCCATTTTTTTCTTAAAAGCTTCCTTAATAAATAATAATAAAACAAATTATAACTTATTGTTTATGTATTTTGTAAGTTTGTTGTATATTTATAATGAGGCCATGTAAATATCATGTGAAGTCATTTGTGATCCATGCTTTTGATTTTGGTGGCAAAAATAAAAACAAAATATGTCCAAAGGTAATCTGAAAGTAACCCAAACGTAATGTAAATAAACTACTTAATTGAAGTAATCTAAATTAAATTATGGACTACAATTTTTGTTATGGGCGACACGGTGGCGCAGTGGTTAGCACTGTTGCCTCACAGCAAGAAGGTCGCTGGTTCGAGTCCTGGCTAGACCAGTTGGCATTTCTGTGTGGAGTTTGCATGATCTCCCTGTGTGGCGTGGGTTTCCTCCAGGTGCTCCAGTTTCCCCCACAGTCCAAAGACATGCGCTATAGGTGAATTGAATAAGTGAAGTTTATTTAAGTTTATTTATTTAAACCTTGCCAAAATAACGACTCACCAACAAAGACTAAACATTTTATACACCTTTCAAAAGACAAGACTTGCATTACCAGAATGACACTAGCGTCATCTGTCAAACTGGCAACAACCACAAGATAATATCCAAAAAAACTCACCTCACAAGTCTCCCGCCTGTCCACAGATCCATAACATTACAACAGCATGGAGTAATTCGACTGCACAGGGTCCAGGCAATCCAATTGCATAAAACATCAGTCCACAACCCATTTATACATCAACAAATAGCCACGGAAAGCACTGCTATCACCCAAACTAGTCACTAAAGCGCGTTCAATAGAGTAGCATTTTTTTTTTTATGTAAACATGTCAGTAACAAAATGGCCGCCGACCTTTTGATTGACAGTTCATTCAACCAATAGCTGAAAGGAGAAGCGCCACCATCCAAAGAGCTCTTAGGACCCAAACAGTCTAGTCTTCTCTCTTGACAGTTTATAAACGACCCAGTTGCAAACTACTTGTGAAATGACTTTGGCCAGATATGCTTGTGATTCTAATTATGTTAAGATTGCAAGGGCAATGCTATTTAAGCATGGTTTAAATTAAACGGTGTCACCATTTTTAAAGTTCTTGGTTCGACGACGGCAGTTAATTTATACATAAAAAATAGATATAATTAAAACTTCTAAAAGATTAGTTTGCAGCTAGAAAAACATAAAGTATTGAAGTCCAATCATAAGGCCATAGTGACTTATGTCCATACACAACAGCGTCACGAGCCACAAAAGTGTCATAAGCAAGTTTACAATGGCAAGTCAGTTGGATGTGAAAACGGCAAAGAAACAAACTCTCCGCTTGACTGCTATGACTAGGAGGAGGACGTTTCTGACAAATGGAGTAACGTTTCATCCATTGACTGGGTGGTAGATACATTTGCATTTTAAGCAAATTTCAATATCTCTAAGGGGTTTAATCTCCTCTCCACTATCACTTCACCTACTCAGTCTTCAAGAGGTACTTCCAGGACCACCAGCCAAGCCACGCCCCATATCCTCAGCTCTCCAACCATCCGCGATCCTGTGGGGGAACAAATGCCCACCTCTATCATCCTTGCACTTTGCGACAACGAAGCTAATGTACCATGCACTAACAAAGGCGCTTCCATTCACAGTTGCTCATGACCTTTTTAAGACTCCTCGCATGTATATCAGCTAAAACAATTCATTATTGTTGTAAAAAATCACATTTCTGATTCTCTCATTTCTTGTTTCTCATTTCAGAGGTTATGACAGACAGCTCCAGAAGCTGACCCTCATCCACACCTGTCCCTCGTTATTTAGAAATTATATTTAGAAATGTTAAACTTCCCACTACATCACTTCTGCGCAACTCCCATATCCCCCCCCCCCCCCCCACCCATTACACTTTACATCCACTCTAAATGCTTTAATACTCTACACAAAGGATACATTTCCACTCACACAGCCCGCACCCTCGATGCCATGTTCACACTAGCCTTTTTCGGTTTTTGTCATGTTCTGAACTAACACCAAATTTCAACCCCACAATCCACCCCACCATATCTAATCTAACTTGTAGGATAAAGAGACTCTCTTTCTTTATTAAGCAAAGCAAAACAGATCAATTACGCAAAGGACATTCTATATACATTTTTAACATCCTCTCCCCAAAAACACCCATTCCAAACCCTTTTAGCATTCTTACACTACAGGAGAGCAATACCACCTCAGGAAAGCCCAGCTGATCCTCTCCAGCCGACTTCCACCTACATGAGTTTCTAGGCATAAGCACAACTCTGCCTTTTCCCCCTATTCTCCCTCCCACTAATATAGGAGCTCTTTCACTACCCTCCCCCCTTTTTTTCTTCCTTTTAACTTTTTCCCTCCAAACTTAAACTATCCCATACTTCCATTCACTCTCGTTCACCACAGCTCGGACCCATTTAGGGGTTGCCCCGAGTTTCAATTGCTGCAGCAGTGACGCTCTAAACGAGCTCATATACACTTACATTTTCCAAAATACTACTATTGTCACACTCCCCCACACTAATATCAGTAAATGCTTCTGCGGGAGCGCATATTGCCTCAATAACAACTATCATTGTGCCTCTGCGGCAGCTCCGCTGAACCACAATCTCTTGTAGCACCATTTCACCAGTAATGACGCCCTAGATGCCCCACTGAACCACACTCATCCATTGCACCACTGCCGCAACAGTGACGCTCTAGCTGAGCTCATACACACCCCCATTTCTACATATCACTACTGACAGTAACCAACGTCCCTGCGGGAGCACACAAAACTCTCCAAATACCGACCACCTCTGCAACAGCCGAGACGCTTCACTGAGCTACACTCACCCATTGCACCACTGCAACAGCAGTGATGCTCTAGCCGAGCCCTTATTCACCTTCATCTCTACACATCACTACTGACAGTATTTAACATTCCTGCGGGAGCACTCATAACTCTCCAATACCGACCACCTCTGCAACAGCCGAGACGCTTCACTGAGCTACACTCACCCATTGCACCACTGCAACAGCAGTGGCGCTCTAGCTGAGGCCTTATTCACTTCCATCTCTACATATCACTACTGACAGTAGTTAACATTCCTGCGGGAGCACTCATAACTCTCCAATACTGACTACCACTGCACCTCTGCAACAGCAGAGACGCTCCGCTGAGCTACACTCACCCATTGCACCACTGCAACTGCAGTGATGCTCTAGCCGAGCCCTTATTCACTTTCATCTTTACAAATCACTACCGACAGTATTTAACATCCCTACGGGAGTACTCATAACTCTGCAATACTGACTACCTCTGCAACAGCAGAGATGCTCCGCCGAGCCTATTCTCCCTCTGCACCACTGCCGCAGCAGTTTTAGCCATTCACTACCGACATACTCCCCAGCACTGCCGCAACACGTAAATCGCCTCCGCAGGAGTGTACTTGCCTTTTAATATTGACTTCCATCGCACCTCTGCAAGGGACGCTCTGCCTGGGCTCATTTACTCTTTCATTAATTTATACTATTACACTCCCCAGCACTGTCACAGCTGTTAAAACGCCTGTGTAAGAGTTCTTTGATACTGACTTCTATCGCACCTCTGCATCAGCAGAGACCCTTTGCTGAGCTTATCCTTACATCTCATCACTGCCATCACAGAGTCTCTTTAGCAGAGCTCATACATCCTGCATTCAAATTATTACATCTGTCTCACTCTCCCGCCCAGTCCAGCAGTTAAACACTGCTACGGGAGCACACATAGCATTTGCAACATCGGCTGCTAGTACACCACTTTAGTAGCAGCAATCACTCTAACCTAAACCATTCACACTCTGCACTGGTTCCATCTTTGCTCCTGCAAACCCTCTCCTGGTACCATCTTTCTAACACTTTCCATTCAGCAGCCGGTTATTGCTTTGATCTTTATTGCCTTTTGAGGGGTTCTTCAATACACGGCTGCTGTCCCGAGCTAATTAAGGCATCTTGGGGACTTCTCGAGATCTACCTGAGCTCAAACTCCCATCTCACCTTGCAAATGGGAGGGAGCCCCGAGCTCAAGGACAGCATGCCAAACAAGCTTTATAATCAATCATCAGCTAAGTGTGAACTCTTGAAACTAAATTGGCCAGTGTGTGTGTGTGTGTGTGTGTGTGTGTGTGTATGTGAATGAGTGTGTATGGATGTTTCCCAGTACTGGGTTGCAGCTGGTAGGGGATCCGCTGTGTAAAACATATATTGGATAAGTTGGCGGTTCATTCCGCTGTGGCGACCCCTGATGAATAAAAGGACTAAGTCGAAGAAAAAGTAATGAATGAATGAATTTTGGGCCTCACAGTGGCGCAGTGGGTAGCACGTTCGCCTCACAGCAAGAAGGTCGCTGGTTCGAGCCTCGGCTGGGTCAGTTGGCGTTTCTGTGTGGAGTTTGCATGTTCTCCCTGTGTTGGCGTGGGTTTCCTCCGGGTGCTCCGGTTTCCCCCACAAGTCCAAAGACATGCGGTACAGGTGAATTGGGTAGACTAAATTGTCCGTAGGGTATGAGTGTGAATGGGTGTGTATGGATGTTTCCCAGAGATGGGTTGCAGCTGGAAGGGCATCCGCTGCGTGAAACATATGCTGGATAAGTTGGCGGTTCATTCCGCTGTGGCGACCCCGGATTAATAAAGGGACTAAGCCGAAATGAAAATGAATGAATGAATGAATGAATGAATTTTTGTTATGTAGCAACAGACTATGTTTGTAAGTATTCAACACAGCATACATGCATCAATACATGCTGTTCACACTACCCTAAATAGAAGTTTCCCATTTGACACCAGAAATGAATGGCTTATTTATTACTGAAAATCTTAGCAAGATTATACATGGCAGTGAGGAGAATGAAAATAGTGCATATTTGCACATTTAAAACATAACATTTTTTTCATTAGCATCAATGGAAGAACCTTTAACATCCAAATATCTTTTTCATTAAACAAATAATTCTTAATAGTAGTTTATTTTGTTCTCTCTATCTCTCTCTCTCTCACACACATACACAAAAGGGTTCTTTTATATAAAAAAATTTTTTTTACCAGTATGGTATAACCTTTAAGGTAGTAGCAACCTTTAGAAGTATTTAAGAAAGGTGCACATGGGACAAATATAAATAATGTCCCCAATGACAGCTTTTGTATTTTCTTTTCCTGATACAGCACATAAACGATTTTTTCCTCTGCTGAAGTTACAATAACTCTGGCTGTGGAACGGAGCTCTAGCTCTTTAATGATCACCAAAGTCAAATTTATATCAGTGTGAGGAAAATAAACAATGCTACCAGTTCATACATTGTGATAAAAAAAAAACACGCTTCTTAAATTGCTATGCGAAAATTTGGTTTGCTGCTTTAATTACTTATTGATTATACTAATGCAAATTATCCCAATAGGACATATCATTGTGCAAGGCAGGACTCGCCTGCTAATGAGAGAATAGTTATGCAGTATTAAAGAGCAGTGTCACATTGCCCTCTAGCGGTGAAACTCGATATTCAAGAATAAATCCAGAATAAAACGAGTCAAACGCTGCAGTTCAATTAATACGTTCAGCTTATTATTAATGTAACAGCGTTATAACTGTATTATATAAACAGTACAGCATCATTGCAATTATTGACTACAGTAATGAAGAGTATTATAAATGTTGATGAGCTCTAACAATGAAAGTGCGTGACAGTTGTTGGTTTTTCACTTTGCATTTTCATAACCCCAGGGATGAGGTTAATATTGTAAGCGTACTGTGATATGAATGACACATTTACAACGTGCAGAAAACTGGCAGACTGTCAGCATCCGTGTTACAAGTTATGAGAACATGAAAGATTCATTTGCATCGCTTCGAGAGATTGCTTTATCGTGCCATGGACCTTCAAGCAAGGCGAAAAATATGAGTGGCATATGGCCGTGTTTGTATTATTTTACCGAGCATCCCCTCTCGAATATCCCCAAAATGTCATAAAAACCTTTTGTATACTGAAGATGGAACTTTTATGGCATAAGGTTGGTTTGACATTGGATATTCGCTATGGTGGGACCGTCTCTAAAGTTACACACGACATTGATATACACTTTTCTAACTTAGCAAGTGGGACCGTCGCTAAAGTTACACACGACATTGATATACACTGTTCTAACTTAGCATTAAGTTGGTAATAGCATTTGAGGAGAATGATTTAGTCACAAGTGCTGGTGTATACATAACTTCTTAAATATAATGCAGACCTTTTAACTTTTTAAATGTTTATTATTATTGTTTATTTTATTTGTTTAGCATGAGTAAAAAACAGTTAGAGACCTACATTAACAATTTACGGGCAGCACGGTGGCGAAGTGGATAGCATTCGCCTCAGAGCAAGAAGGTCGCTGGTTCGAGCCCCGGCTGGGTCAGTTGGCAATTCTGTGTGGAGTTTGCATGTTCTCCCTGTGTTTGCGTGGGTTTCCCCCACAATTCCAAAGACATGCGGTATAGGTGAATTGAGTAAGCTAAATTGTGTGTGTGTGTGTGTGTGTGTGTGTGTGAGTGTTTCCCAGAGATGGGTTGCGGCTGGAAGGGCATCCGCTGCATAATACATATGCTGGATAAGTTGGCGGTTCATTCCGCTGTGGCGACCCCAGACTAATAAAGCCACTAAGCCGAAAAGAAAATGAATGAATGAATTAACAATTTACAGCTTTTGTGATTAAGTTATTTTCCACAAATGCTATTTAAGTGAGATACGTCTATAGCAATGTCGTCAACCAACTTTATGCCAGAGTGGTACAAAATGAGTTGTCTGAATTTAAGGATGATGGAATTGTATAATATTCAAAAACTGAGTTTTTGTTGCATATATCAAATTACAGGTACTGGTTTGCAGTTGGAATTCATTTGTGCACATCTACTGTCTGCTATTGATTTGATCTGAACTGATGGCAGATAAATGGTTTGCCAACACGAGAATATAATCGGAGTTTGCAGATGGTAGAATAGTCAAATAATAAATGCTGCTGTGAAGATTTATAACGGAATAATGATTCACATAATAGTCATTTGTTTGACCTCAGAATCTGCACCATTTCAGTATCAAAAGAACTGCAGAACTTGTTAAATTATCACCAATAGATATTTTCAAAATTCCCACGTTTCATGGTCATAAATTAACCAATGTCATCTCAGAATATTAATTGTTGTTCTCTGGCAGTGTAACATCTTTTAAAGTACATTAAAAGTTAGAACATTCATTCATTTTCATTTCAGCTCAGTCCCTTTATTAATCTGGGGTCGCCACAGCGGAATGAACCGCCAACTTATCCAGCATATGTTTTACGCAGCAGATGCCCTTCCCAACCCATCACTGGGAAACATCCATACACAGACAATTTAGCTTACCCAATTCACCTATAGCGCATGTCTTTGGACTTGTGGGGGAAACCGGAGCACCCGGAGGAAACCCACGCCAACACGGGGAGAACATGCAAACTCCACACAGAAACGCCAACTGACCCAGCCGAGGCTCGAACCAGCGACTTTCTTGCTGTGAGGCGAATGTGCTATCCACTGCGCCACCGTGAGGCCCAAGTTAGAACAGTGAGGTATTTTTAAGAAAATTATATTCAGAGTAGAACCTCCCACCATCACATTTTAGAAACATCTTCAGTGACATGGTCTAGGTGGTGTTAAACAAATGACATTTTTAGAAAACGGCATAGTCAACAAATGTATTTATTTGATAATCTTTAAATACTTGAATAACATTTGAGGAAAAAAAAGAAATACATAAAAATAGATGGCTACAGGAAAGGCCATCGCATATTGAAAGTAGAGGTATATAGTCATATAAAAAGCAGTTAAGTGTGTAGCAAACTTGTGCCATTTTCTGAAGCTTGAACGTATTTCATCCTTTTTAAAACATCAGTGATTTTGTTTAGTGTTCATCCTTTTGCAGTCTGTCATATTGTGCAAATATAAAGTGCAGGAAAGTGCATACATACCTCATGTATGAGAACATCTGGTTCCATCAATCATATTCTGATCACACTTCATTTGTGCAACATCTGACAAATAAAAAGGTAACTGATATTAATGGAAAACGTTCAGGTTCATTTGCCATGCTGCTACAAATACTACAAAATCAGTTTCTTTTCTTTTTTTTTAAGTTAAACTTTATTTAATAAAACAAAAGCATCCAATAAATGTTTTTCCGCTTTTGTTTTCCCAAAAGCTCATTTTAAATCAGCAGTTAAATAGGTGGTGTAAGAAATATTGCATAGCACAACTGCCATAGACGTTAAGAGCTTTAACTGTGAAGAAAAAACACCTTTTGTGAAAAAGTCTTTTGAAGAGGCCAGTGTTTGTACCAGGTTGCCATTAGAGAGAAACAAGTCAGAACATGTTTCCTGATATTGGAGTGAAGAGGGTCCCTAGTAACTAAAGCTCTCTCTCTGTGCAACCGCTGTGCATTTGCCCAACAAACATCAGCTCGCGCTACTGCCACCAGCCATCTTCAAAACCATCACCATTTAAAGGAGAGGACAGAAAAGCAGATTTCATCTAATCTGTAAAAGCAGAAGAGCCTCAAAATAATAATTTATTATGTCTTTCTCAAAGAAAATAAGACAGTCTTTGCAGCAGAAACATCCTAAGAGTACATTTCCTTGAAGAGGAACATTTTTAATTAAGTGTTTCAAGAGCTCGGGAACTCTTTTCAGTGCAGCAAAGAACTCAAAAACTCATAAATTAAGTTATTACAAACATTTCTAATAGACAATTTAATGTATACAGCATCTCACAAGTATTTGTTTTAATTCTAACTCAATCTTTAAAACACAAGTGTGTGAATTTGTCACACAGCGTGTGAGTGAAATCGACGAGTCATAAATAAATGTAAGTAATCGATAAGAATAACAAATATTGAATTCGAACGCAAATGTTTAGAACTATAATACAACAAAGCAACTCTCAAACTTCATTTAAGGACAGGAGGTATATTTCAGTGCCTCAGCTCATGTAAGTCAACACCACTGACTGAATGGGCTCTCGGCACACCGGACATAACTTGTTCCGGTTTTTTAATTTTTTGGCACACGTGTAGCACGCCATAAGGTGCCCAGTCCTTCCGTGGACAATACAGCCGTTCTTGGGGCGACTCTGACAGATGACGCAGGGTTCCAGGCAAGTAGCAGGAAGGCAGGCCTCCAGACTGTTGAAGCGCTCCAGCTCGGGGGTCTCTTCCTGACTGCTGCACCCGCCGGAGGAAGTGGAGGGCTGTGATGATGAGGTTTGAGAGTCAGTAATGGCGGCGGAGGAGGGAAGCTCATCTTTGGTCGTGGCGGGAGATGGAAAGCACTTGCCGTCGGGTACGTCCACTCCATCATCTGTTTCTGGAAGAGGACTTGAGGGATTGGACAGTTTCTTTTCGGAGGTTGTGGTAGGACTTGTGGTGACGCTGGTGTCTTCGGGGTTGGCTTGAGGGTTTGTTGAGAGGTTTTCCCAGTTGGAGTGCGTTTCTGGAAGCCAATCGGCTCTGACGGTCCAGCAGCTTTTACAGTGTCGAGGAAGAGGAGGGTTGAACTGGTCACATTTGGGACACTTCCAGTAGTCCTGGGAAAACACATTGTTACAATAGATCATTACTTTGGTCTTGCTTAGCTAACTTGCTAATATTCAGATTGTTGTACTGGCAGA
Source organism: Danio choprae (assembly GCA_903798125.1). Classification (NCBI taxonomy): domain Eukaryota; kingdom Metazoa; phylum Chordata; class Actinopteri; order Cypriniformes; family Danionidae; genus Danio; species Danio choprae. Next base: position 2,884,554 of record CAIGQW010000596.1, read on the forward strand.
GGTGATCATCACAGGAGTAAATGCTTCAAGATTTAACAGGTCATTTCTTTTCAAACAGACAAATATTCACACATGAACCTGGCCTACAATACTGAACATTTTTTGACTATTTATATGCCTTTTGTTTATTAACTCTGTACAGCAATCCTATTTTTTTATGTAATTTAACTGAAGTCAATGTAATGACAACTACAAAAGTATTTTTTAATCTGAGCTGATGTAAATTTTTTGGTTGATGCATAATAACACATTAAAATCACATAATAATCTTTTTATAAAATCATAGTTAGAATTATAATTAGAGTTAATAGCTAATTAGATTCAGTTAGAGTTAATAGCTAATCTATTTTTTTGTTAACGTAACTATAATCTGGCTTTTTTATCACTGTTGATTTTAATGCATTAACTAAAGTTTACTAATGAGACTTCATTACTTTATTTACTCTGAACATGTATATTCAATCAAGCAATAGACTAAGTATTTTATGGTTATTATACCTGTTAAATTAATATATCGTTTAAGCTTAGGTCAAAAACCCTGATAATACTGTGATAACAGCTTTAGCAATTAACCTCAACAAGAAAATTTGATTCTGTCAGAAGCCTAAATTTAAGTTTCGTAACATTGTGATTTACCTTATTAATAGTTAGTTTGGTCCCTGTGAATGCCTGCAAATAAACAAAAACAATTCCAAAATGCTAAAAATATGGATGGGCACTAATGCACTCTATACACATTCCTAGTCACAATAAGCACAGTCCATCAGTGCACAAAGTTCAGTAGAAGGTCTGTCATAATCTTTCAACAAAATGTAATAACTTGCTGGAATTCTCAAACAGCTTCTTCTTTTTGTCAGACTCACAAAGGCTTTCATTCTACTTTCATTCCTGACCCTTTAAACCAACACACTTTTCATGATCCAATATAATCCAGATATACAAATTCGAGCCCAGTTTGAGCTTTGTCAGGTTATAGAAGTAAAATGTTACATACTGCCTCGGTTATCTCAGTATCCTCATCAAAAGAGTCTTCATCCTCAGCGAAGATTGTGACTTCATATATCTGAATAAGCAAAAAAGAAACTGAGTTGAGAACTGTTAAACAGGTTAGACTAGAAGTCATCAGTTAATCTTTCTTTCTCTCAATAAAGCAGGACTTAAGAGCTGAAACCTCATTCTCTCCCGGCACAGAATCCACATCATTCTCACTGTAGGCATCAGAGTTGATGGACTCCACCTCAAACTCCACACTAAAGTTATCAGAATCAGAGTCTGAGTCCTCGCTCTCTTCACTGCCCTCACTGCGAGATATACCTACATCCTGTAGAACAAACAAAACACCGGTTAGAAAGAGCTACAGGACAGCACAAAGTTGCTGACTAATGTTAATAAACCAAAACTATGCGAATAAACATTTTAAAAGTCCTCCTCACCGAGTTGCTGTTTGCATCCGAAGACTCGCTGTTCCCCCTCTCCCGGTGCAGGCCACCAATCACACACCAAGACAGGCTGTCATCAAATGTCAGGGAGAAGCTGTCCGACTTGTGCCTCTTCCTGCGTTCTCTAGACTCGTCTTCAGCTGAAGAACTCTCTATTGAAACACACACACAAACAGATTCAGCACAAAGCTGTTTTTAGATACAAACATCCCTTACACGTCCATCTGAAGGTTTACATATATAGATCTTCTGTTAGAGAACAAGAACACAGTGTTCCCTAGACTTTCCGATCAGTTTCTTTTTATGTGTATATACTATAAAAACAAACAAACACAAGCTTAAGTATATGCTGCATATTGACCTAGTTTAAATGTGTGTATTTGCTAATATTCCCATTACGTGCACTCAACTTTGGACACTTATGGGCCAAGCAGAAGCAATGCTCTAAGCGATAACCCTGTTTTAATGGTGCATCTGGTGCTGCTTGCTCAACAAACTGCCTTTGTGTACATGGCTGCGGTTTTAAGATGAGCCATTGAAGAGCAGCAGTCATCTGAGCACATTTTGCACAGCCTCCAGATCTCGGTGTCCTTTTGAGTTGTTTACAGTGACCGAGAGAGCAGTCATTATGGTACCACATGTTTACCCACACACAGTCCTGTCAGAACTAAAGCAATTTTACATGATAATCCCGCATAAGGGAAGTCCTGCCTGCGAAGTGGTTAAGTAAGAAGTTTAACAGAACTCCAGTGAAAAAAACTAATTTTAAATAACAAAATTAATGGAAAAGAAACATTATTGGCTGAATGTATTTAACTCAATTAATTGTGACCCTGGATCGTATTAATTGTCAAATTAGTGAAATTGAGATTTATACATTATCTGAAATCTGAATGAATATTATTAGGATATGACAATATTTGCCCAAGATACAACTATTTAAAAATCTGGAGGGTTCTGAAGAAAATGAGGGTTCAATCAATCAATCAATAATAATCACCTTTCAAAGTTGTCCTAATGTTTTTAGCAATGAACTAATCAAAATATTTAGTTCATATATTTACAGTAGGAAAAATTCCACAAATATGATATTTACTTAATATTCTAATGATTTCTGGCATTAAAGAAAAATATACAATTTTGACCCACACAATGTTCCTTTTCTAGCTTTTGCTAAAAATATACCAGTGCAACATAAGGTTTTGTGGTCAGTAAATTTATTAAATTCATTAAAAAGTTTCTTAAATTGTACCTATTAAAAGGCATACATACAAACGAACACACACAACAAAAAAGGACAAGCCCTTTTCTGTTCAACCAGGAAATATGTAAACACTGGAATGAAAACAAGCATGAAACTATTCTCTAAATATCTGTAAAGGGAGAGCTGAATGTAAATACACAGCTCTATCTGAAACCCCAGCTGATCAAGCGTGTACTTTCACACACACTCAATAGGCTACATCTGGTGTGTTTGTCTTTCTCTCTATGGTGTGTGTCCTTACCAGGATCACTGCTTCTCCTCCTCCTGCGTTGCTGTTGTGAGGTAGATGAGCGAGAGTCTGAATCTGTATCCTGGAACAGAAAGCTGGGTTTCAGTCATGCTTCAATCTCAAACACAGCAGGGGCTCTATAAAGCCATTCAAGCACAAACACAGCACTGCCAGGGCAACTCTGTGGAATGGGTCAATACTCTGTGGTTCTAAATGGGAGTATAAAAGAAGATTTACCCCGGGTCCTCGATCTGGTTCACTTTGACTCCTGGGTTCAGAAAAAGTAGACAGTGATTCTGTAAAAGGAAATCAGTCTAGTTTTAATACAATACAGATGGTTTGTAAAAATAAAACTATATTGGTAAAAAAATAATTAGCATAAATGGATCAAGTTTTTTTTTACAATACCTGCATTTTTCACTGTCACAAGGTTTCTGTTTATCAATGCAAAGAGGGCTCTAAAAAACAAGGTAAAACAAGGTAAAATTAAAAAGCAAAACTTTCATATTTAAATAGCAAACTTTACTTTCAATTCTTACAAACACGTCTACATATATACATATGACATGTTCCTATTATTACTTTTACATCTACTGTAAAACAATTATTTTGCCATTTATTTATTTTTAACCAAACAATATAATCTCAATATCTTATGCAGCCATGTTATACCCTAAACAGGTGATAGCAGAATGACCAGTAGGTCAAAAATCCTGATAGTGCCACCTGTTGTTGTAAAACCCCACCCTGATATTCTCAAGGGTCTTTAGTACTACAGCTGTTACTGCCTTGGACATGTTAGAGATTCAGTACGCACCGGGGTTCTTTAACTGAAAAACTTTTCACTCCAAGAACAGCACCGAGAGGATCCTCTCCACAGTGAACAATGTGCTGCTGCTGCTTGTCATATAACTCCTTGCTCATAATATATTTCCCTAAATAAAACATAACCTAAACACACACACACAGAGAAAAAGAGTGTTGTTTAGAGATGAGGAGGCAGGGATTTTATTTTATATGCATTTAGAATGAGCATCAAGAGAAAAAAAAATGGTAAAGACGTGACTTATAAATATGCAATGAGTAAAACATTCCTGTTAGTCATACACAACCATAATTTCCAGTTATAAAAAAAATATGACTCATAGCATCACATTGAGGCTAACAACAGATGTTAATATATAATATAATATATAATATAAATAAACTTCAAATATTAAAAAAAAGATCTAAATTGCTGCACACTAAGAATAACAAATTAGAAACTGCATTTTTGAAAAGTATCGTCTGAATGTGCAAAAGCTAGTGTCATTATGTCAGTGCATTTTCTGGTTACTAAAAGAAAAGCCCACCCTAAAACCCCTAGACACGACTTCAATGCAGGGATTTTAGCACATTCTATCTTCCCCAATTAAAAACGTCAGATTTACTGTTAGTGCCTACTAGTCTGTTCACTTACAGAAGTAATAGGCTAGAGTATTTGAATTTAAACATGCAATACAACGTGATGCTTAATGTTTGAGTTTAGGGGGTTGTTTAAATCCCTAACCCTATAACAGAACAATCAAAACACAGCAAATGAAAAGTCACTCTGAGCAAAAGCAATAGCCAAATATAATTCACCACCACCATGCCCTAGTAAATTTACATTTGTTTAACTGTAAACATAAATATGCAGCAACACGTGAAATTGGAGTATTATTTTTAGTCAGCAACATCAAACACTACTGTCATATGACCACAGTCATATGGACCAACACACTCTTGAATAGGTGTCATATGTATAAATACATATATAGAATACATTGCATAAAATTATTACCACAACTGGCATAATTCCAATAAGATGTAATCATAAAGCATGATAGTTATACTCCTTTTCAAAAGTTAAGGGACGGCACGTTTTTTTTTTTTCTTTGTTTTTAAATATAAAAAGTGAGAGTAAAATGAATACTAAAAATGAAATAAACGTTTAAAAGCATTTACAATGATATTAAATATTTACATTTAAAATAAATCCGGTGAAAATGTTTACAGTTTCCACAAAACAAAAATATTAAGCCGCACAAGTGTTTTTAACATTGATAATAAGAAATGATTATTGAGCTAATCAGCATATTAAAATTGTTTCTGAAGGCTCACATGACACTAAAGACTGGCTTAATGGCAGCTAAAAAGTGAGGTTTGCCATCAAAGATTAAAAAATAATTAAAAATATATGAAAATATGAAATTATTATTTTAAATTGTGATCATATTAAATAAAACTATAACATAATTTTACTATTTTAATGCACTTTCAATAACACCAACTGAGTTTTAACCAAGACTCGGTCTTTCCAGCTCAAAATTTCTAAATGGTAGTAAATATGAAATTAAATGTACTTAATCTCCTATCAAGTCTATTTACCTCCTTCATGGTGAAAACATCTTTATCTGCACCTGCATCCTCTAACAGGCTTTTCAATTGCACCTTTGGTCTTACCTAAGGAAGTTACCATAAATAACTCAATCATCAAGACACAAAAACCATACTGAAATACAAAGTCACAATTTCAAGAATACGTTACCAGTTTCTCGTTGTCAACCTTGCTGATCTGAGAACTGCTTAAACAACTCTCTGTTGCCATTTTGGTAGTTATCTGTAAAAAAATTTAAATAAACAAACAGAGTTAGTAGATACAAACACCTTCAGCAATTCAACACACATGCAGACCTCCAAATGAACATTACCTGTGCAAAAAGAGGTAAATTGACTATTCTAGCTAAAACATATACTCTGCTATCTGTACATAAAGTGCTTGAGCTCTGTGTTGGTGATGAGTGGGAGCCGGTTGGGAGCCGGTAGAGAGCCGGTCCATGGTTTAAATAGACGCATAGAGGCATGTCAGGGCTAGAATCCACCGAGGTGATCATCATGTCCTGGGCGGGTTTGGGCATGACAAGTCAAAGCGTGACTGGATTTCCGACGCCTAGCGGTGGCAGACTATCTTTGCTGAGCTGTCCGTCTGTCTGCATTCATGTCCGGGCATGTCCCGTCTCGCTGCACCCGCCCATTTCTGGATAAGCACATAAGGCTTATCGGCTCAGTAACAGGTGAAATAACGGGGTTTTTGGACCAATGCGATGACCTTCGTGGATTACAAGCGCATCAAATATAAAAAATAAAAACTCATAATTCATCATTGTTAGTGCTACGACAATACGGATGTCAGTCGAGTATTTTGACTAACTTATACGCCATGTTTGTTTATCCGAAATGCAAACACTACACAAAAACATCTCAAGTTTGTCTTCGGGACTTACGTAATGTCGAGCATCTACATGTTTGGAATATCAATAAATTAGTTGCACATAAATTATGAAAAACCAAGAGGTAACGTGAACATTTATTAGCATGTAAATATTATGTGACGTTATAAGAACGCACGACTGTTTTTCCTCTCGGTTTTTCCCTTGTTGCTGTTGTTTATTGTTATATACTTAATAATTAATTGAAAAGTAACGTTATATATTGCGAAGCTAACGTTAATTTACATTAAGTTACACTGTTACTGACGTGTGAAGTTATAAATATATAACGTTAGAATCCATATGACATACAAATACTAGTTATTTATTACGTCTGGTTTCGCTATGGCAAACAGTAAACATTGACAAATACAAGTAGTAATGACAATGTTTTTTTCTAGTTGCAAAACAAATGTCACAAGCTGCTGGTGTGGTAAGTTTACGTAATACTTATGCAGATTTCTTAACAGAGAAGTTGGAATCGTTTAAATAAAATAAAACGCGTCCTGCATAACGTGCGTTGCGCATTTCAGCGACATAAACGAAGCTGTATTTATAGTAGCAACGCTACAAATGCGCGCTCTCCCGAGAGTCTGTATCCTGTAGTAGGCGCTCAGGAAAACCCGAGGCTTCAGTAGGCCGCTCATCCAGCTCTAGCGCAAGGCTAACTGAGGTTCATTATTTCAGACCACTAAACCGACATTAAAGCCTCATACAGAGTAAAATGCACATGCTAGGACGTCCAGTCGTGTTTTAATGACATAGACGACTTTATAAATTCAGTTAATAAAAGAGAAAGTGCGAAATGTCTAAACTGAAAGTGTTAATGTTGTCCTACCTGCTAGTGACCGTTGCGCGGATCGACCGTTTGCTCCCTCTACTGGCGCCAACACACATTTGAAATGTTCGGTTCCAGCACGTGCGAGAAGCGCGGGGTGTAAACAATACACAGCACAAGCAGATGAGGGCAAGTTGGATAATATTTACACTGTCTACATTTGCTACTTCACTGCTCTTCTGTTTTAGTTCTAGTTAAACACACGCATAGTTGTTGTTACTGTTTACATGTTCCCACATTTCTAGGACTGAATTTGATCATCAACCTGTAATTGTAAATTTGTTGTTTTAAAAGTTGTATGGTTACTTGTTTAGGCTAAATATACACCATAAATCTTGATAATTTTAAGCAGCCGGGTTCAGCATTTTGAGGTTGGTCAGTATAACAAATGTTTTAAATAGTTGTGATTGAAAAAAGAGGGTCCACTTTTTAAATTCTTCTGAAGTTAAAACATTATTAGGATGAAATGTAATCAATAATTTACAGAATTAAAAAAAAGCTTAAAATAAAAAATAGCTTTCGATATATCAATAAATAATATTCTTTATTTAAAGAGGGTTTTTTTCATAGTAACTAATAACATGGAAACTGTGAAGTCTAACCATTGTCTCTTTGTTGATCAAAAATTAAATACAGCATTGATTTTGTTTTATATATAAAATATACATCGAAGTTTACACTATTTTAAAAATGTATACTATATGCCCTAGCTTTCGGTTTTAATTGTTATTAATAAAAAAAATATATAAAACCACTTATTTGATCCTTTTTGTGAAGTAATGTAAACTAAACTTAATTTACATAATACTATTGAATACATCTCTCTAATCAAGACCACTGGTTAATTCTATTTTTGATTATTTTTTAAGTATAACATTAATTTGCATAATAATATTAAATGCATCTCTCTAATCAAGACCACCGGTTAATTAATTCCTCCTTTGATTAATGATTTCTTTTGTGCGACTGATCATTTTAATCAGTCTTTAATCTTAATGAGTAAAGATGATCAAATTTCTGTCAGTCACCTGACCAGTGCCTTGCTCAGTATGCTGTCATGACATGACCCTTGTACACTATTGAGTTGATCCATTTGCTTGCTAAGCTAACTACACAGAAACGTGCTATACTATACTGTTTGCTGAGTGAAATCACTGCTTTACGAAGAGGACAAAAGCATGTCTTGCACAGTTCCTGTGACAGGATCAGGTCTTTAAGGCCAGTGTAGAGAGAGAGAGTGACTCATATTACTTCAGTACAACATGTTCCTCTACGCCCAACATGTTTGGGCTTGTATGTCTGTATTAATGAGAAAATTTAATGGACCACAGGAGTAATAATAAAAGCTATTAGTTTAAATAATGGGAGTAAGGATGAAGACAGATCCCAGAGATTAAAGTTTGTGGCATTTACACTGTCAGAAGTTGGGAAACATCTTTTTTTTAATGTAATTTAAAAAAATTATATATATATATATATATATATATATAATAACATTGTTTCATTCATTATTCACAAGTAAAAGTTACATTGTTTTTTTTTTTTTATTGCACTGTTGTTAAAAACTTTAAACAGTAGTCAACAATTTGAAGTGGATCCAAAAATTGGTTTTCAAAATTGTCCTAAGACTTTAATCTGTGTTTTTCAATAGTTTTAGGACAAGTTTGATCAAAGACTTTGATCATGTAAATGTGAAATGTTAACTATTATAACTATGAACTTTCTATTCATTAAAAAACTTGAAGGAAACAGTCGTGATTTCTACAAAAGTCTTACACACATCTCAACATTGCTAAATTATTTGCTAAATCAGCATGATTCAGAAGGATCATTTTACATTGACGACTAGAGTAATGGCAGCTGAAAAGGCATGAATTTTTGAAATATATTAGAAAGGTTATTTTAAAGTGCAGTATTTCACAATATTACTGTTCTAATTTTTGATCAACAACCTTGGTGAGCACAAAAGAACACTTAAAAAACACTTAAATTCTTTATATCAACACACAATTTTTTGTTTTAAATGTATATATATTGTTTAGTATATATTGTATATTGTTTAGTATATATATTGTATATATACTTTATTATACTTTAATATTTAGAAACATTTTTAGAACTGTATTTACTCTTAATGTGTGTGAAAATGTGTTTCACATGAAGAGGTAACTTGTGGATGAAATATCCTTTGGTCATAGTTTTTAGTTATCACATTCTTGAGAAACCATAGAGTCCAATATCCACACAAAAAGAAGGTAAATATGTAGCTTTGAGACTGGAGACAGGACTTTGGAATGTGAGTGATGCTTAAAATGTGCATTGCCAAAGAGAGAGAAACTCATCATGAACTGAACAAAAGATTGACAATCCATTTCACAGATAGTGGAAGACTGAAGAGTTTTTGCCAAGTAGGCAGCGACCCTTGTCCTAAAAGTCCTGGCTAGACTCAATATGAGATCAAATTCAAGCCTTGATAAAAAAATAAAATAAAAATAAAAAGTTACTTTCTATAAAATGTTTTATTGTTGTACGGACAATAGATTATTGACAGAAAAATACATCATTAAATAAAACTTGCAAAAGGAAATGCATTTTTGCATAATCATTTGCAAATATTGAACACTTGGATTAAAAAGTAATCTCTTACAAAGATTGAAATGCTATTGACAGTCCTCAGCCTCTGGCTTCAACTTCCTTACAGTCTACACTACCATTAAAAGGATTTGGGATCGATACGGTTTTTAAATGTTTAAAAAGAAGTTTATTCTGCTCACCAAGACTGCATTTAATGACTTAATTTTAAATCTGTTTATCATTTTGTTATTGAATATAGTTTAAAAATTCAGTTATTCCTGTCATTTAAAGCTAAATTGTCAGTGCTTGTTGTCAGATGATCCTTCAGAAATCATGATGATCTGTTGCTTTAAAGAACACTCCACTATTTTTGTCTAAAAAGTATTCTAATTTTACACTTCCTCAGAGTTAAACAGTAGAGTTTTACCATTTTTAAATCCAAACAGCTGATCTCGGAGTCTAGCAGAAGCACTTTTAGCTTAGCTTAGCATACATCATTGAATCGGATTAGACCATTAGCATCTTGCTAAAAAATTTTAGCAAGATGCTAAATAAGTTTTAATAATTTTTCTATTTAAAGTTGACTCCTCTGTAGTTACAGTGTGTACTAAAACCAACAGAAAATGAGCTAATTTCCTTGACTATTATGCTGAAATGTGTGTGCAGTTTCTAGCCATAAAGCCTAAAACCCTAACTAACTCTGGGGAAGTTGTAAAATTAGCTTATCTTAAAAAAAAAGGTTGAGTGTTCATTTAAGTAATCAATATTACTGTTTTTATAAGTATTGAAAACAGTAGTGCTGCTTCATACTATTGTGGAAACTGATACAAGACCATTCAGATGTATTTACTTTTATTGATCACATAAACTGATTGAGTGAAATATTTTTTTAATGTAAATAATGCATTTTAAGAATCCTAAAAAGTAAAATGTATAATTTTCCCCAAAACTATGAAGCATGAAAAACAATTTACGTTGTCAATCATAACAATCATTATTAGTAACTGAGCACCAATAATAACTGACCATAACAGGACAGCAAATTATCATATTACAATGATTTCTGAATTAGCATGTGGCACTGAAGACTGGAATATTGACAGCTTCAAATCATAATAATAAATTCAATATTAAACCACATTCAATACGAAAACACTTATTTTAAAAAGTAATAATATATCACATTTTTACAGTTTACAGTATTTTTTTTTATTAAATAACTGCAGCCTTATTGAGCAGAATAGGCTTCTTTTTAAAAACACAAGTAAAAAATCCCAAACTTCTGACTACCAGTAGTGTATGTTTGGTTAATCTTTACGGTATCTCCTCCTGAACACATCATCAGGCACTGAACACTGTGTTGTCATTGATTGGCACATCAGTGGATCTACGGCCTCTGTGCGAGTCTGCTTTTGCCCTCCTCCTGTTCTGCCAGCTTGAAGTGAGTGTATGCCAGGATACCAGTGAGGGTGCAGAGAATGCCCAGCCCCTGATTTAAAGACAGGGGGTCCTGGAAGAGAACATACCCTCCCAATAATGTGATGCAGAACTTGAAGTGGCCAAACATGTTGTAGCTGTGAAGAGGAATGTTAAGGGAACTTATGACTTGCAATTGAGTCTTAAATATGTGTGACTTGAGCTAAAATTAGTCGAACATTTCTTTAAAGTTTGTATTCTTTAGATAGGTAGGTTTGTGAATATTACATTTAAAACTGCAGATAAACCTGTTAACAAGCATAAAATCCATTGATATTATAATATACATTATAATATACATTACATATACAAATTTAATATTGATATGGACATGTTACAAAGGATACATCTGTTAAATAAATGTAATTAATAAAATAATGTGATTTTTATATTATCTGTTAAAATAAATAGGTACGCATGGAAATAAAATAACATGTATTTTAAATATTAATTTATGAGTACATTTGGCATATTTGATGTAAAAAATAATAGTTAATTATATGTATATAAAGTTTAATCTGTTATTCTAATTTATGCATATGAGTCTTATTAATAGAATGTTATAATACGACTTCAGATATTAAAAAAAAACTTAAACAAATGAATATATACATTTTATATGGATTTATGTATGTCATTAATTTGTATTTCAAAATTTGTTACAAAAAAGTGCATTTTACATATATATTGCAATGCGAGTCATGCTATGTAAATGAGCTAATCTGTTAATAAAAATGTTTTGAAAACATGCATATTTTATATATGTATATATATTATATAGTTTATATATTTTGCATTGACAATACTGTTATCATCAGTTTAAACATTACAAAATAAATATATTTTGTCAACAGATGGATTTAATTATATAAATATGTATTTTTTCAATCTAAAAGTAAAAAAATTATAATAAATGAATGTTTTTACAATAACATAATTTGTAATGTTGATAAATAGATATATCAGCATTACAAATTATGTTATTGTAATAACATTCATTTCTTTATTAGTTTTTTTTGTTCACTTTCAGATGGAAAAAAGACATATACATTACATAATCTGTAATATTGATTAATGGATATATCAATTTTAATGTTACTTAACTAATTACAGTATATCAATATGTGATTTGCGCATGAGCCTCAATTGATGAATGAATATTCAAATAATATGAGCCATCGTAGATTGCACATTCCAAGATATTTTGCATTCTTTCCTGAAGAAAAGGTTTTCAACCAAGGATAAATAGATACATGTCCCAAAAATAGCAGTTTATGGTTTAGTGCTCCCTCTGCTGTCTACTTTAAGAAAGCTCTCCCTCATTTACTCACTCTTGCTCAATGGCTGCATTCAAGCATTCAAGCATGGAATATTTCCAGTGTGCCTCAAGTCTTGAAAGAGTAGAAGGAAAAAAAAATCTTAAACAAGTGTGTAACAACAGGTTAACTATTTGCCAAGCTTATAGGCTCTATAAACAAACATTTGCTTGCATTATTAGCCTAGTCTGACAATTAACAAATAAGAGAGAGCCCTGCATTCAGATATATTTGTTTAAAGGGTGTGTTTTGCACCAAGAATAGAACAGAAAGGAAGCACGGCTGAATGACTGATAATTTGGAGAAGCAGCAGAAAGGATACGTAACAGGAGACGTGTTCCCGATGATCCAGTAAATGGACAAATTGACCAGAAAGGCAATAACACCAGACAACAGAACCATGAACTTAATGGAAGAAAACAGAAGATATTATACAATCAACACTGCATCTCAAACATTTAGGAATAAATAAATATGAACATAATATCATTTGTGACACTGGAGCACAAAACCAATCTTAGGAAAAGGCAACAATACACTATATGAATCCAAATTAATGATTTAACTTTTATGCCAAAAATCATTCGAATATTAAATAAATATCATGTTTTATGAAGACATTTTGTAAATTTCTTACAGTACATATATAAAAAAATGTTTTAAGTTGATGTGATTAATGTGATTTTCTTAATATTTAGATTTTTTATTTTTTGGAACCATCAGATTTTAGATTTTCAAATAGTTGCATCTTGACCAAATATTGTCCTATTTTAACAAAACATACATAAATGGAAAACATATTTGTGACACTTGTGGTTTTGTTGTCATATTTAGAGCAACGAATTGAAGTTAGACATGAGAATATAATATTTATTCTAAAAATAAAATTATAACCAAGACTAATCAAACTGGTAGGGAAAATCTTATATGTTATTATTATTTTTTATTAATATTAATGTACAGTATATGTACATGTAAAAAAGGTGGATAGATCTGCTAATTAAGAATAATCTGTTATGTCTGTATATTGCTAATAAAATACTACTACACATGTATATACACTGAATAAATAGGATTTATGTAGATGTGATTAACAAAGAAAGAAGAAAAACAATATATATAAAATAAATCATATAATTCGTTTCATGGATATATCAGATTTGTGAATGTTATGTATAAAAAGTTAATAAAATTAAGTATATGTTAATCCAGCAAATGGTATAACACTAGATAGCAGAACCATGATCTTAATGAAAGAATAAAAGAATCGACAATTAATCTCAATTATTTATAAATAAGTAAATAAATATAAGTATATGTCAATCCAGCAAAAGCTATAACACTACATAGCAGAACTATGATCTTGATGAAAAAAAACAACCAACAATTAATCTCAATTATTTATAAATAAGTAAATAAATCAATAAATATTTAAATAAATAAATCTAGAACAATAAATGGAAGTTAGTATTGAACTTGGTAAATGTTTTACCCAATTTGGGGAGAACATTTCAAAGATTTTTTTTTACTTTTTCCCCATGAAACTCTAGCTAGTAACACAAGGACTCTCTGTGACTGTGTTTGTATAAGGAGGAAATTCCATTGGATTGAAGCATGAGAGACTATGTGAGAAAAGGCATATTCTTGCTCATTTTCTTACCAGGGCCAGAAATGACCAGGGGCCAAATATACCACCATCTCCGGTGAGAGGTTCAAAGAATGGCACCAGCACCAGGAGAAATGCAGAAGACATGGGTGCTTGATAATACAGCAACTGCATCGAGTTCACCTGAAGCTCATGCTGCTTGGCGCCAACCCACTATTATATGAGAGAGGGGGAAAAAACAACAACATTGAATCATTAGCTAGTTATATTTAGTGTGATCATAATATCTGAATAAATTTAACTTAAAATTTATATTGTAACATACGGTATTACATTTCATTCAATCATTTTCCTTTGGCTTAGTCCCTTTATTCATCAGGGGTCGCCACAGCGGAAAGAACTGCCAACTTATCCAGCATATGTTTTACACAGTGGATGCCCTTCCAGCTGCAACCCAGTACTGGGAAACATCCATAGACACTCATTCACACACACCGGCAGAACATGCAAACTCCACACAGAAATGCCAACTGACCCAGCCGGGACTATACTGTATTACAGCTTGAGTTTTTCATATTTTAAACAAAAAAGTAATATTGGAAAACATTTAGTCTAACAACATATTTAATAAACGTTGAATGTGTAGGTAAAAAATGCATTGCTGCAATATTACAGTTTAATAACTGCTCTCTAGTCTTCAGTACCAGATTCTTTATGAATCATTCTAATAAGCTGATTTGCTGCTAAAACACTATACACATATGCATGTATACACACATTACACATTACTTTTGTTGAAAGCAGTTTTGCTTTTTACAGCATTTATTTGAAGTTTAAATTGTTTGTAAAATCATAAATGTCTTTTACAGTTTAAAATGTTTTTATGTTATATATAAATATAAATGTTATATATATATATATATATAATTTTGACCCCAAACTGTGAACCTTAGTATAAATAATTAATAATAATTATATTTATGATAAAGCAACTAACATAATTCTATATTTGAGGTCTCAGAGTTGGCCATTAATCTGAGCAGTGATTTATGGGGGAATGAAGACATTTGTGACATACAAAGTGTGAATGCAATAACACTTACCACTTGATACAATGAGGTTACCAAGACCCCCAATGTGGCAAATATCATCCCCATAAGATTGAACCTCACATCATAGTACGAGTTCAGTATGACGCCTAAAGTGATGGGCACCTTTTATGACAAAACAAAAATACAAATAAACATTATTAAATCAGATCACACCTATTATTTGACCCATAACCCAGACTAATCAAATCCTGTATGTAACTATGACAAGCTTTTATGTAGAGCATAGTCCAAACTTACAGTTCAACATGCTATAAAACTCATGAAATATGTTAGCTACAATAGCCCTCAATTACGAGATAAACTTTGATGTTAAAACGTACGTTGATTTTAACTGACATAATCGATTGATGTGCAAAATAAATGAAGCCCACTTACTAGAGTCAGTTTAATCTTTGTGGAAAAGATCTTTCTGTAGTACATGGTCTGGATGACTATAATCACAGGTGTTGTCATGACCTTGGCCAGCTGATATGTTCCTATAGTGTTGCTTTGGAGAGACAGATTAGTGAAAACAACAAAACCACAGAAACTCAGAGCCAGCAGGAGGATTTTAGACGGTCTGAGACTCTTGGGGGCAAATATATCCATCTTCTGGCAAATAAACAAACCCAGCCATGTCATTACGAAATGAATGAGAGTCAGTGTCATGTTGGGGAAGCCGTAGTGCACATAAATCCATTTGTTGATGAACACTATGCATATTGAAGACAGTAAATTGACCAGCAGTCCTGCAATAATCCGGCTGTTTCCAAACAAGTCAGAGAATCGAGTCGCCATCGTTGAGCTCATTCAGACTGTTGTTTATTCCTGGAGAAACAGTTTCGGGGCTCTGCTTTGGTTTGGGCATCAGCAGAAAGAGCGAAAGCTCCACTGCTTTCTGTGGCTGAGTTTGCGAAAGCGGGTTTTCATTATAGGACTCGAGCTGGGCTCAAACACACGCGCGTGACGTACTCAAACGCGACGCGAAGTTCACAAATGAGAGACGTGTCTGCAAGCTAACGGTCTCCGTCCAGACTCTCGCGAGATTTATTTGTGGGGCAGCTAGAAGGCAGCGACGCCACGTCAGTGCTCTAAAGCGCCGTCTTCTGGATAAAGTAAGAAAATGTGGGTTCCTAAGTTTGTACTTTCTGTTATAATGTCATTATTAGCTCACAGTAATGTTTTATTGCCCTACTTATCTCGTCAAATACGGTATTTATGTCACTGTTATTAAAATAGTGCGTTTCTGTTCTTGTTTCATTGTAGGCCTGCTTCATGTTAAAATGCAAACGTTATCAACAATAAAGCAGCAAAAATATTACTTAAGGTTACTTTTATTAAACCAGCAAGTTTTTTGTTTGTTTGTTTGTTTGTTTGTTTGTTTGTTTTTTGTCACAGTCTATGGGAAAGTCCAAAGTTCTATACTATTCCTAATAGTCCAAGCTGTTCTTAAGCATCCTAATTACCCTCATTGGGAACAGCTGTTTTAATCAATTCAGCAGGTGAAAAACAGAAGCTCTCTGCTGTTGGTTTGTGGACAGTCATGGCTAAGAAGACCAGGGAGCTCAGTGAGGACCTGCGGTGGCACACAAGTCAGGAAAGGACTATAAGTCTATCTCATGTTTCAAAGTTCCAGTGGCCACAGTGAAAAGTATTATTAAGAAATACTTTTTTAATAATAAAAAGATTTTCCGCACTGTGAAAAATCTCAGAGGACGTGGTTGGAGGCCAAAAGTGATACCTGTGCTGGCCAGGATGATAGTGAGAGAGGTAAAAAAAGAATCCAAGGATTTACACTAAGACCATCCTGATAAATCTGCTGGTGGCAACATCTCAAGGCAGACACTGACTGAACACCGCCTGAACACCACTGACTGAGTTCTACAGACGTAAACCAAAAAAGACACCACTTCTCCAGCGAAGGCACACAAAAGCCCGCTTGGCCTTTGCAAATGCTCATATGGACAAAGAAGACTTTTGGTCTTCTTTTTTTGTGGTCAGATGAAATTAAAAAAATAAATTGGCCACAATAATGTAGCCTTCGTTTGGTGTAAAAAAGGAGAAACCTTCAACCCTATGAACACCATCCCCAGTGTCAAACATGGGGGTGGGAACCTAACAATTGCACCAGGGAATCTAATCACAGTGAATGGCACCACGAAAAAGGAGCAATACATCAAATATCTCAACAACAAGAGCAAAAGTGGTGAAGAAGACAATGGTTAGAAGACAAAAAAATTAATTAAAAGAAAGTTTTTGCAGTGGCCCAGCCAGTGTCCTGACTTAAATCAAATTGAGTATCTGTGGAGGGAGCTAAAGATCAGAGTGATGGCAAGGAGACCCTCCAACCTGAAACAATCGGAGCTCATCGCTAAAGATGCATGGGCAAAAATACAGTTGGAGGCATGCAAAAAGCTGGTCAGCAATTATAGGAAGCGTTTGATTGCTGTAATAGCCAATAAAGGCTTTTCTATGGATTATTAAGAAGGGTATGAATAATTTTGT
>CAIGQW010000596.1:2941335-2959049 GCA_903798125.1 Danio choprae
TATCTATCTATCTATCTATCTATCTATCTATCTATCTATCTATCTATCTATCTATCTATCTATTAGTTTTAAATAAGGATATACGAGAACCCAGTATAATCATAACAATATACGAACTACTGTATGCGCTTATGGCGAACCTAGTGCGCATCTGTAATGTACACCTGTTTATGCACGTATTCTGAAGTGAGCACGGATTTTTACATCTATTGTGCATCATATTGCATCCAAATGTAGCATTCGACGAAAGTATTCGTGTTGATTAAAGTTGCTGCTCCCGCGTGAAACTTGTTAGTTTGTTGCTATAGAAGCAGAGTTGGTGAATGGCAAGCCATTTTAACATTTAACATAAACCACACTGGCATATATTTTCATGCAATAGTACTTTTTTTATACAGGTGTCTTTACCATTAAATAGTAGGCTACTTGTTTTGTCAAGATTTGAAGTAGATCAAAACCTTTCATCAATGTTGTACTAAAACTATTGAACAACACCCTTTCTTGTCCTAGTAAAATTTTCCAAAACTTTTTTGTTCCACATTAAATGTTGTCTACTATATACTTGTGCCTATTATTTAGGCACTACTGCTTAATCTATTCATAAGCAATGCTTATTTAGTATTTTCAATTGATACTAACATTTATTATTGCTTTATTGATGCCATTGACTTCTTTGTGGATTTGTCATTATTATTATTATTATTATTATTATTATTATTCATTCATTCATTCATTCATTTTCTTTTCTTTTCGGCTTAGTCCCTTTATTATTCTGGGGTCTCCACAGCGGAATGAACCGCCAACTTATCCAGCATATGTTTTACGCAGCGGATGCCCTTCCAGCTGCAACCCATCTCTGGGAAACATCCACACACACTCATTCACACTCATACACTACGGACAATTTAGCTTACCCAATTCACCTATACCGCATGTCTTTGGACTTGTGGGGGAAACCGGAGCACCCGGAGGAAACCCACGCAAACACGAGGAGAACATGCAAACTCCACACAGAAATGCCAACTGACCCAGCCGGGCCTAGAACCAGTGACCCGATTGTGCTACCCACTGCGCCTCGGTGCTGCCTATTACTATTATTATTATATTATTGATATATCATCTGTTCTTTTCTGACTAGTATGTATTCCAGCTGTGATTATATGTTTTTATACACTAGTAGTTATTCTGTTTTTGACGTCATCTATAATGTCTGATTAATAATTATAATTATCTATAATGTCTGATTTGTGACCTTTTTTAATGTTACTTATTGTTAGTAAGAATTAATTTATTATCAGACACTATAGTGTTTTTGTAATTATTAGCCCGTTGGTAACAACTTTGCCATTGGTAAAAAGATCTGCTTTCTTGTATTAGGATATGAGTTGTGTTCAATTAAAAATAGAAATAGTAGCAGTATATGACAAATAGGTAGTATCTAATAGTAAATAAAAACTAGTAATTAATGAATACATATTATTATGTTATAAATAAGAACTAGTATAATTTAATAAGTAAGTGTATCTAAAAATAACTACTAGTAGATACAATTGTGTACTAATTAAAGTTTATTATTTAAGGTGTCTTTGTGCCGAGTAACTAATCATTTAATAACTGGGTATTAATAATTAACATGTAAATTAGGGTTGGAATGCTGGTTAGGCTTTGGGTTAGTTACATGTAAATATACATAATTAACTGTGATTACTATAGTAAGTAAATGAAACATGTGTTACAAGGGCACCTTAAAATAAAGCATTACTAATGAAGTAAGTACTATCTAAGTACTATCTACTAGTACCTATTTAAAATATCTAATGATTTATATAATTAGAAGAAATATTATCTAATGAATAAATTCTAGTATCTAATAATGTATATATTACTGAGAATACTAATGTATAATTAAGTATTAATAATGAAGTATTAATGTCTAATGAAGTACTGGTGTCTTTTAATAATTTACTAGTCTCTAAAGAGTATGCACTAGTGGCTAATAAATAAATTCTTAATGCAAAAAAGGTACTAATGCATGAAAATAGATACTAGTTTGGTTTACAGATTGAATGGTAAAACAGCTTGCCATAGTTGGTGTGTTTCTGGAAAGGGGGGCGTGTCCATATAGTGCATCCTGGTGTTTATGTGATGTCATTGTCACATTTACAATGGCATTGCGCTGCATACCATGTTCTGCATAATGTTTGTAAACGTCCTGCCATTTACCCAAATTGAGCTTCTTTGTTGACACAGAAGGTTTATCTTTCCGTTATCCATCAGCTTATTTTGTGTTATCAGGCAGGGATCTGGTCTTTGTGGGTGTGCCACGGTTCTGAAATACATCATGACATTACTATTTTCCCAGTAGGCCTGTGTCTGAACCTCACAATCACACTGTCATGAATGATGCCAGTTTAGTTAAACAAAGTAGCTTATCCTTTCTGTTTAGTAACAGACCCATAATTGTAGCCATTTTAGCGTCTTTAAGATTACTGGGTTGTGATGAGTGCATGGCATTCCTTTCCTTTGACATGTAGGTTTTTGCATTTTAAAACCTGCCTTCAGTAATTGACTTCTACAGCAGGGGGGGGGTTGGAAATATTTGTTGCCGAAGCCCCCAAGACAATCTAATTAAATTAGTAACTTACTCATAAAATCACTTAACATCCTATAAAATATAGAGACTTTTGCAAAATAATGACTTAACTTTTCATAAAAATTAGAAACTTTGACACAAATGATGACTGATCCCATAACATTTTTTACTTTCTCCTAATAATGACTTAACATTACCTAAAAATGTTTAACTTTCACACATTAAGGACAGTTACAAGGACTTAATTAATTAATACTTAAATGTTGATTCTTATAATACTTTAAATTAATACGCCATTTTATAATTGATAAAAATGATCATATTGAACATATTAAACATTCATTCATTCGTTCATTTTCTTTTCGGCTTAGTCCCTTTATTAATCTGGGGTCGCCACAGCGGAATGAACCGCCAACTTATCCAGCATATGTTTTACGCAGCGGATGCCCTTTCAGCTGCAACCCATCACTGGGAAACACCCTTACACTCTCATTCACACACATACACCATGGACAATTTAACTTCCCCAAATCACCTGTAGCGCATGTCTTTGGACTTGTGGGGGAAACCGGAGCACCCGGAGCAAACCCATGGCAACACAGGGAGAACATGCAAACTCCACACAGAAATGCCAACTGACCCAGCCG
This sequence comes from Danio choprae, assembly GCA_903798125.1. Classification (NCBI taxonomy): domain Eukaryota; kingdom Metazoa; phylum Chordata; class Actinopteri; order Cypriniformes; family Danionidae; genus Danio; species Danio choprae. The sequence goes on from CAIGQW010000596.1 coordinate 2,944,576, forward strand.
AGGGTCGAACCAGCGACCTTCTTACTGTGAGGCGATTGTGCTACCCACTGCGCCACCGCGTCGCCCCCATATTAAACATATAAAACATTTTCATGAAGTTATGTAAAGTGATGTCATTCATATTTTGAAGGTTTTTCATATTAATAATAATATTTTAATATCTGTTAGTAATGAGGTTTTACTTTTGTATGTGATAATGATAAATGGTAATTAGAAAAAAAACTTATGCTTAGTTTTCTCATTATGAGATAGAATTTGTTCTGTCAACTTATAATTATGAAAATAAGTTATTATAATAATTTTCTAAGCTGTTATTTTGAGAAATATTTTCAATATAAAAGCTATTTTAAATCACTGTTATGAAAAAAATCCTTATCTTGAGATGTGAATTAATTAATAAGACTTGTTTTTATTTCTCCTTTAGATTTTGCAATATATTTACTCATGCTCATTATTTGATTATTAATTTTACTTAACTGAGGCCCTCATCCATGTTAAATACATGCTTGTGTACCTTTATTTTATCAGTGTGATTTAGTGCATGACTATTATCAAGTCAGACAACCACCCTTGAAATCTCTAAAATATTTTTTTGTGAAATGTTGGCTTTGAATGATTATATATATAAAAAAAAAATCACAGGCACTACATTTCAACAAGAAAATACATTTGACATTGGCACCTTGTTTCATTGTCACGACCCTTGTGTTTTGCTGTAGGCACAAGCAAATCATGAGATCAATAGCTTAAATGAAGCCTTTTCAGATACAGCACTCAATTTCAAGTCATTTTAAATTCATTTTAATTTTGCCAGCCATCACCTTCCCCTTTGGCCTCAGTGGAGATATGCTTGTTCAGCTTTACAGAGGGGTCATATGGGTGTGCTGTATAGCAAAAACAAGCAAGACTTTATAAAATAAAAATAATAATATATATATTTCACTTAGTAGTAGAAGTACCACTTAGTACTGAAAACTGTAACGCAACTGTTTTGTTTTTAATGGTCTTAATAAGGCCTTTCACTTTTTTATTTTCTGTTTGACATCAATACATTTATGTTATGGGGAATTTTGTTTTAATAACTTTAATTGCCAGGGTTTGTATTTTTAGGTCCTGAAATTAACATAGCTGTTTATTTATGCTGTGAATAATTCAACTAAAAATATTTCACAAACATTTTCATGCTTAAATTCAATACTTCATATTCACCCTCAGGAATTCACAGGTTCAGACAATTTTGTAAAAAAAAAAGTTATAATATTGTCTAATTTAAATTAACTTTTATTTTAAAATTTAAAAGTTGAATAATGATTCAGCAACTCACTCATTAATACTTAACGTTTCTGGGTGAATCAGCATTTTGGAGGAATCTCTTGAACCAATTATTTGCAAGAAATGCATGTTTAATGGTTTCTTGTCGCCTCACAGTGGCGCAGTGGGTAGCACGTTCGCCTCACAGCAAGAAGGTCGCTGGTTCGAGCCTCGGCTGGGTCAGCTGGCATTTCTGTGTGGAGTTTGCATGTTCTCCCTGTGTTGGCGTGGGTTTCCTCCGGGTGCTCCGGTTTCCCCCACAAGTCCAAAGACATGCAGTATAGGTGGATTGGGTAAGCTAAATTGTCCATAGTGTATGAGTGTGAATGGGTGTGTATGGATGTTTCCCAGAGATGGGTTGCAGCTGGAAGGGCATCCGCTGCGTAAAACATATGCTGGATAAGTTGGCGGTTCTTTCCTCTGTGGCGACCCCTGATTAATAAAGGGACTAAGCCGAAATGAAAATGAATGAATGAATGAATGGTTTCTTGTCACCACATATTGGTGTAACAGTGTAATTACTACAATTATATTTAAAGCATGATATTGCTTTGATCATTACTGTAGACATCTGCGTTTATAGCCAAACTACTTATGTCAGCAACTGAATTCACTGATATAGTGCATTCAACTGCCATGAACTATATAGGGATCAGTGAATGAGTGAACAATTGAGTGGTTTCAGAAATAGCTCATGTCTATATGCCTAAATCATTAAGTTGCTGCTATTTAGACTTTAACAAGCAGTTGAACAGGTGTACCTAATAAAGATGTAATGGTATAAACAATTTATATCACGATTATAGTGACCAAAATGATCCCATTTATCAATATTAACACGGTTTTCTTAAAAGAAGCTGAAAATGTTCAAAAATGAATGTCACATACACTAACGGTAGTCCACAACTCAATTCTATATCTGAAAATTAAAAAAAACAAAAACATTTGCAACTTTATGCAATTTTTCGGCAAATTAGATAAATATGACCCCAAATTAATAAAGGGACTAAACCTAAAAGAAAATGAATGAATGAATGAGATAAATATGCATCCCTGCATTTCGGATTTGTTTACTTATGTTTGTATTATTTAATGTTTATATGAATACTTGATTTTCTTATTTAAGGTATTGTTTGTTAAACCTGCACTTAGAGAACAATTTCACAGGGATCCACGCTCACAATGTTTTTCACAAATCTGCATAAAGCTGCTTTATAAAAGCCAAAACGGGTTGTACGATTTGGCAAAAATATCTAATAGTGATTTTTCTGACAAATATTGTGATTTGATTCAGCTCAGTATTCTCAATAGTGTGCAGCACACACTTTAAATAAAAGAATACAACATAATTTACCTATTTAAATACATATATTTTACATATGTTTTCTGTCTATATAAATATGCATCTGTTTATATAAATGTTTATTAAAATGTTATTTATTCATTCATTTTCATTTCGACTTAGTCCCTTTATTAATCTGGGGTCACCACAGCGGAATGAACCGCCAACTTATCCAGCATATGTTTTACGCAGCGGATGCCCTTCCAGCTGCAACCCATCCCTGGGAAACAGTATTTATTTAAAAATCGCAATAATCAATCACAGTTTTAATAATAGTAAAAGGTAATACTAATCGTCAGAGAATTAACCATGGTTTACCTTGAGGCTGGTAATCGTGACAACACTAGTACCTAATATAGTGGCCCGTATATGTATAGTTCATGTGTGGAATTGATAGTATCAGTGTTTTCCGACTGGAAGTTAAAGAAGTTCAAATTTTTGTCGAAGTGTTTCATATAATATTTTTCATTCTCGAGTGCAGTAGCAGGGGCCTACTTGGTATTCATTGGACACAGTAGTAAGGCAAACCCAAAACTGTGGTCAGTGTGGTCAGATGCCTAGGTAAGTACCCTAAGATGAGATGTCTGTAGCATTCATCTGTGAAATAACAGCTTGTGAAACACACACACACTCACACATTTCCACAGCCTCCTGGAATGACCTGGCCAAGTTTTTGATGTCTGGGTTTTGAGTTATCAGCGAGACCGGTTGGCCAAATCATTTTTTATACGACTTTGAAATGCTGCAAGGCGACCTTTAAATGTAGTTTTGTTACAATATCGTAATTATGGCTCAGCACATTATTATATTTATGTTTCATTCGTCCCCTTGGGGTTGGATGATATGAGGTTGACATAAATTATCATCTTTCAGCCGCCAGTTATAATTGTAAATTTAATTTCAGATTAGAAGATGTAATTATAATCACGCCGCTGAACTGATGTGTTAATGTGCAACGCTTCTGGTCATTTCTGCTGTTCTTTGACTCTGGGAACATGTTTTTATGCCTTTTTTTCTCCACCTATTGCCTGACCTGCCGCTTTCATGAAGCATTTATAGGCCACACGCTTGTTTAAACCACACAGAGGGGTCTATATAACTAGGATATGACATGGCATAGATAGCAAGAAGACATTTTCTGGTTGGCAATCTAAACCTTGTGATGGAGTCTGCACCACAGCAACAGGAAAGCATGACTTCATACAAGTGTGGTTGTGGCATCTATAAACCTATAAAGGCAGTTCAGTTTGGCATGAGTTTAGTTCTGTTTCCCAAGGCTGAATTAAAAGGCTACAGCTTGCCCTGCACCCGTAGTGGTTCATATTTGAACGATAAGCTCAGATTGTGTTTTTTTGTTTGTTGATATGTCATACTTTTTACAACAATAAAAAAAAGAGTCATAATTATGGCATAGTATGCCATCATTTAAAATCTCATCTCTTTATTATGATCAACCTGTATATATGATTTCCATTTTTCTGAAAGATATTTAATAATGTTAAAATGTCCAAATTCTCATCAAAATATTCAATTAGGAAATAACTTTTGAAATAACATTTTGTCACCAGTCTAACTGATCAAGGAATAATTGATACATTATATGACTTTTTAAGTTCATTTTTGATCAATTGTCTTTACAGAATCATTATTATTTATGGTAAGAATAATTTATGCATTATGAGTTAAAAAGGTAAAAGTTATGACATGTTGAATTGACATTTAGATCATAATTATATTACCAGGCAGATACCAAGTCATAGCATAATCTTGACGGTTTGTATTGTAATTTTCACACGTTTTGTCAGTTATCTTATCATTTTAATTGAGAAAAGAATGATTACAATTCTGAGATATAAAGAAAAAAGAAGTAAAAATTATATAAAAGTTGAAATTTAGATAAAAAGGCAAACTTTTTTGTTGCCCTAATATGTCTAAAATGTACCAAAGCATGATTTAAAAAAAAAAGGTATTTTAGTCAGACATTTAGTGAATGTTGTCATTATATTTGTCATAAAAGCATTTCATATCATAACCATGACTTTTTATTTCATAATTTAAATTTTTTAATGTCATATTATAACTTATAGCATCTGTGATTGCTTTTTAAATAATTTAATCAACTTAATTTATTATTAATAGCTATTTTATTATGATCATTTGTGTTTAATTTAAGATTTTCATGTCATAATTGTTATAATTTGAATTGACCAAAAATGATTTATAAAATTAGGATATGAGATTATGACAGTAACCCAAGTAAATATTTTGACTTGAGCAAGTTAACAACTAACTAGAAATTGCAAAGAACATCCTATCTTATTCAACCTCTAAAAACATCATGTCAGCAACTAAATGCAAGTGTGGCTCACTTATTTTCAGTAAATATGAAGTCTGTTTGTTTATGAGAGCGCCGGACCAACTGCAGTGTATGATATATCTCTGGGAATTGAGCGAACTCTTGCCTCAGGAAAGGCAGCAATGTCTAGACGAGTATAAATGTATTGATGCATCTCATTTATTCTCTCAGCCTCTATAGTGTGAATTTTTGTCGACGAACACTTGTTTGGTCATACGTCAATGCTGGTTTTGTCCCGCAGGTGTGTATGTAAGACTTGTAGTAATGATACGCATGCAGTGATCCAGAAATTCTGCCAAGTTCATGAAAACTGACGGAACCTCTGCTGATCTGGAACCATCTATCGCCCTCAGCACTTTAGTTATTGTCAGTCTGCATGGCCCATGAGAGAGGTTGAAGTTTGTGATAATGGAGAGTCATTACTCTTTAACACTTCTCAGTCTTTCACTTTTCGCTCTCTCAAGGGAACCGGCTGTGGGGTTTTTAACCGTAGAGGTAGGGAATCCTTTTTCTTGATCGCTCTTATTTTTTATATATGGTCATAGGTTATAGATGACATTTTAGAGTACAAAAATACTAGAAGAGCTTTGAAATGTGGTTGGCTGAAAAGATGGCTATTGCATTTCGTGTTTTAATGAAGAAAGAATGTTGCCGGTGACATTGAGCAATATGATTCATTTACATGTTTCTCAGTTAATTTTTCTTATGTTGGAAAATTATTAAAAGACACTGGAAATTTGAAGTAGTTGTTTAGAAGTTTGTCTCAGATTGTTAATCAGTGTTATTTTAAAGCAGATTTGATTAAAAATCCGTATACTTCTTGTTGGCTTTAGAAAAGAGCAGTGCTCTGCGCTTTTTATGTTGAGCAACCACTATTGATGGTCTTGGTGCTGGAGTGTATGACGTCGGGCACTTTTTCTGCACAGAGTTGACTGTTTTTCAACTGCAGGTGCACAGAGCACTCCATCAAAAAAGCGAGATGGCGGGTGCATAAACACCATTCAAAACGCTCATTGCCAATAGAAAATCTTTTTTAAAAGACGCCTCTCACTGCAAAAAACGCATTCGGTGTGATTGGGCCCTAAGGTGTGCAATTAACCACAGTGCTAACAAAGCTCCAGGCAGGTCTTAACCAAATTGGGGACTTCTAGACTGGTAAAAATTGGTATGAGGGTGGTAAGAGCGCTGGTTTTTCACTCCTCTCACTAGGGCTGGGCCGATGAAATGGTATCTGTATTTATTGACCAAACACCATTGTCAATAACGATAAAAATATGTTTGGTATGAAGCGTTAGGCTATAGTTTTATTAAAATGTGTCTATTGAAACTATTTGCCTTAGTAATATGGGTAAATTAAAAATAAAGTGGTTAAATAAATAAGAACTCCTAATATTCCTAAATAGATTGTTAAAAAAATGCAATAATTATTGATACAGATCGATATAAAACATTATATCATGATATTTTTTTTTCTCTTACCTACAATCCATGCCAGTGCCACGACTCAAACTTTAGATCACAAGTCCAACTTTCTAACAGTTAAACTATGGCTGTGCTTAATTTTCTAATAATTAAATGGCCTGTGATCAATTATTCCTTACAGATATTTAAATAATATTTATACAAACTACCAGTTATCTAGGTTTGTGGAAGTTTAGATTTTTTTGATAATGATAATTAAACAATATTTTTCTACAGTAGGCGTTTTTGTGGTGGAACTGGCTGGTTTAGTCTTAATTCAGGAATGAATCACCGCATTGTTGACCTGAGAGTAAATGTTTATCTCTTGAGCTATTTTCATTGACCAAAAATGTGCTAAATATTTAACTTACTCAATAGTAACTTCTTGTTTGTAGAACTGTTAAAAATCAATATCACATTACACAAGTTTGCATCACATTGCACTGTTGATTTTGTCATTTTATTTGCATCATACCTTGCTTTCAGTTTGAGTTGGTAGTGATGCTTTTGGTGTGTTTTTGTTTGTTTTCTGCAAAGTGAGTAATGTACTTGATAAAGCAAACACAATACTGTTCCAGAAAATTAGAAAACACCACACATACAGCTATCACATTTTTGCAAGGACATTTTTGTGACTTTGTTATAATTGTGATTTAACAAAATCATAATAATAAATTATGCAATTATAATATAAGTCACAATTGCATGTACAAGTTCATAGTTGCATGTCATGATTTTGAGAATGAGAACAGTTTGCTAATTTTGTTCACTTAATATAATTATTAGGAATACCAGTTCTAAAAGGTGGCGGTTCATTCCACTGTGGCGACCTCTGATAAATCAGAGACTAAGCCGAAGGGAAATGATTGAATGAGTTGTTATTAAAGGTTTTGTAAAGCAAGTACTCTTTACCTAGCCAAGAGTAAATATTTATGGCAGAATATAATATAAATCATCTTAATAGTAATTAAAAACATTTAATCAGATACATTTCACTTAAATCTAACAATGTTTCTAAACCAAGTGTCTGTGGCCCACAAAAGAGCCTCAGCAAAAGGGGTGCAGGATGACTTATAAGTATTTAAATAAAATGTTATTAATGAATGTTAAACTGTTTATGGAGTCACAAAAAGAACCATAGTTCACTAATTTAATACAGTCTCTCTTTTCCAGACTCTTCCTAAAGTTTTTGATGTTTTTATGTAACATGAATAAAGAAAATTCATTTTCAAATGTTTTTTTTTTTAAATGTCATTTTATCTTTAAATTAAACTACATTTTAAACCCGATTGATTCCTTTATAATAGATTTATATATTTTTAAGGCACTTCATCCTCTAGTTTCTCTCTAACAACATCTAATCTTACCTAGGATCAGTTCAAACTATAGTGTGTCTTAACCTAATATTCCTGTTTTCACTTTCTTGTGTATGAGGGCTTTGGTTTGCCAGTAGCTTATTGGATTTGCCTATAATTTGTTTGCGGGTTCTGTAGTTCTTGCGTGAGAGTGGATTGTAAGTGAGCAAGAGGTAATCCAGTTAGCGTGCCAACAAATCAAGAAGATTTTCTGACAGAGGTTAACACAAACAATTGATTTCAAAAGACTTGAGTTGCTTTATTTTGTCATGCTGAGTAAAAGTGTTAGGATAATATTTAAATGAGTGTACTTTTGTGCAGGTGCCTTTTTTAGTTTAGGCCTTTGATTGCGTAATAAATAAAATCATTAGTAGGAGAGCGACAAGTCCCCGTATTAATGAGTCATTCAATGAATCTATTCGATTGATTTATTCAAGTCTAGTAATGATTCACAGAGACAAATCAGATGACTGTCTTTATGAATCAATCACAGAATCATTGACTTCACTGAAATAATTTCTTCAAAAACAGATTAGTTTAAGTTCGAAACAGCGGTGTTAATTTAATACGCATAAATGTATTGTTGCCGCTTAAATTTGGAAATGTTTTTTTTATTGGTATAACAGAAAACCGAAAAAACGTGTCTCTAAAATTTAACTCAATATTATTAAGGTGACATTTTTTTCTTTCTCATTCATTCATTTTCATTTCGGCTTAGTCCCTTTATTAATCTGGGGTTGCCACAGCGGAATGAACCGCCTTCTTTCTTTTTTTCAAAATTCATCAATCCCAGAAGTTCTGGTTGTGGAAATTCTAAAAACAAATTGCTTGGCTTGATTCTAAATGTGTTTTTACTAAGAGCTTCAGTATATTTTAGAATAAATAAATAAAAATTAGTGATAATGCAGAAATTGGCAGGTAACGCATTTAACATGAAATTCTAAACTAAATGATACGTTTGAAATTAAACGGAGATGGGGTTTTTTCCTGTAAAATGTACACACTCCAATAATCTTTGTTGTATTTCAAACTTTAAAAATGTATGCAGTTATTTTGTTTTTACAGTGTAAGGAGAAAGTAATCTTTATCTCTTTTATAGAGTAAACACACTTTGTAACAATTCGTAAGAACAACTTACCCTGCAGCTGTTGTGGTGTGTGTGTGTGCGTGTGCGTGTGCTGTGTGTCCGTGTCAGTGTGTGAAGCTTCGCTGCTTCCTCACAGCCATGTCTATTTATCACTCCACCATGGTTGTCTGCTTGTTCACATACCCTTGCTCAAGGACATATGATTCATTGGCCTGAGTTTATCCGATTAGCAGGTGAATTTGGGTCGATTTTATTTCACCTCATATTAAATCACCTGCAGCAAAAGCCATTTGCATTACTAGTGGGACGGTTTAGTTCAAGTGGAACTTTCATCATATGCAAGAAGCGTCCATTTCGTACTGTGAGTGACATGAAAAAAAATCAGTGAGACACAGGCATCATATCTGTGTCTCGTGTTGCTAGATATCAGTGATAAGAGACACATCATATTTGAATGAAGTTTTCTTCTGAGACGTGTTTGCTGATGAAAGCGATTGTGCGTATGTATTTTGTGCTTGGTGATTCATATTTCTTCATGAGTCTGTCATTCAGTGATGAGCGGTTTGATCTGTTTTTTCTTGTGAGATCAAAACTAATTAATTTCTGAAACTCAGTGAAAGTGTGGCACCTTTTCCCACAAGAGCGCTTTTAGCACAGCAGTTTGGCGTCTTATTGAGGCTAATGGTTTAGCAAAACTGCGAGACAGAAGTGTCTTGAGGAAACAGGATTTTCTTGCCTAATTTTACCAGATAAAAGCTTTTTGATGGCAGCCTGCTATGTAGTGTCTAATGAAGATGACTTCTTTAAAAATATAAAAGTATATGTTTTGTAAATATGCACAATAATTGTATACCTCATTGCTTACTGGCTGTTGCTTATTTCATTTAATTGTTAAAGGGGACCTATTATTATTACAACTAATTCTTTGAAACTACCCCTTTTAAGCTTTTATCCAAATTGTCTCATTTTGTTGACTGTTGCTTTAAATTTAAATGGAATTATTCTCCCAGTCCTTTTTTTTAAGAGGGCGGAGCAACAAATGCCTATGCATCAGCATAGCAGCAGTCTGTTTCATAGCAGCAGCAATGTTTCTGCTAACTGTTTTTATCAAGTGTAATTATAAAAAATATAAACCACTTAAACCACTTATAAAAGTATAAGTTTTTCATAATAGGTCCCCTTTAAAATAAAATTTAGTCACACTTTATTTTAAAGGTATAATTTTCGCTACTAACAAGTCATTAATTATGATTTTTTTCCTCAATAACCTCATAATTTGCTGTTTATTCATATTAATTAAGGTAGTAGTTGGGTTTAGGTATTGCGTAGGATTAGGCATGTTGAATAAGATCATGCAGAATACTTAATAATACGAATAAATAGCCAATGTCTTAATAATAGGCAGGTAATAAGCCAAAAATTGTAAATTGTAATGGTTTAAAAGTAATGGTTTGAAAATACAACTTGAGCAAAACTTATTATTACATTTTTTTTCTAGAGCAGAGATTCCCAAGCTAGGGCCCACTGGCCAAAGTTGGCCCATGGTAACCTTTGATTTGACCCGCCATCTGAGAAGAGAGGGAGAATGATGGGGATGGTTTAGAGATTTCAAATTTAATGTAACCTTTTATTTGTTTGTTATATTGTTAAGCTACAAAAAAAGCTAACTGAAATTAAACATTTCAATTCAAATGGTGTCAATTAATCAGATTTTGTTTAAAATGTGTATACTGTCACCTGACGGACAGAGGACTTTGGTGAGCAATTCAAGGCAAAGGCAGATTCTGTTTGACTAGTGCATTCAGCGTTGAACTCCACTGTGTTATAAATGTGATTGTTTATGTTTTTATTGCAATAGTTATATTGACAACTTTAATGTAAAATAGTTTGGTATATTTATCTTTGGCCCATGCACGGATATCAATGATATTTGTTTTTGGCCTTTCATACGAAAAAGTTTGGGCACCCCTGTTCTAGAGGATCTCAATGTTTGCTTTCAGGCCACCCATTAGGCTAAAAAACAACTTTCGGAAGCTGTTTGGACAGAAATGTGTGTATGAAAGTGTATACACAGCTATATTAGAGTAGTATAAACACATCAAGTCCATTTTTAACAATATTCTGACTTTAAATCAGGATCCAAATCTCAGCAGTTTTGAGGCCAACTGCACTGTGATGTAGCAGTGTAGTTTTCCCCACCCACCAATGCTGATTGACAAGCGCATATTATCATGTCTCAGTATTAAGTTTTATTTTCATGTCCACAAGACAGGATTTGCAAAGAAACTGTGATTAAACATGGATGTGTTCCAACTATTTGTGATCCAGCTTCACCACAAAAAGAAGTGGTCCACTTAAATAAAGAAAAATAAAATCAATAAACGCAGTTTAATTCCTAACTGCTGGAATCACCACAACTGCATAGTGTCAGTACAACTATAAACAAGGACACTTTACACAAATCATGTTTCAAGAGTTCACACTTAGCTGATGATTGATAGTAAAGCGTATTTGGCATGCTGTCCCGGGAGAGAGCCCTGAGTTCAGAATATCCTCAAGCCCGGGGCTCCCTCCCGTTTGAAAGGCGAGAGGGGAGTTTGAGCTCAGGTAGGTCTCGAGAACTCCCCTGCTGTGAACGTGCTTGAGATATGTCTTAAGATGTTATTTTTTTAGAGTCAAATTACTTATGGTGAATGTCTTTGGACGGTGGGAGGAAACCGGGAAGCCCGTGGAAAACCCAAGCGAGCACGGGGAGAACATGCAAACTCCGCACAGAAACGCCAACCGGCCCGGTGAGGGGTGAAACCGGTGGTGTTCTTGCTGTGAGGCAACAGTGCTAACCACTGGGCCGCCGTGCCGCCCAGTCAGGAGAAAGGAAGGAGTAGGAGTGGAAGGGGGGATTCTTCAAGACGAAGATGACTGGAGTGAAAAACTCTCGTTATTTGTAGTGTGTCAGTATTCGTCTGATTGGTGTAATAAACGGAGCTGATGCGGTGCCAGCCGTGTTCAATCCTAAGCATGTGATCCTCTCGAAATTAGTTTATAAATAAACCACACTTCTCCGTACATCAGCATATATTTACTTGTATGATGATCATTCTGTCACATGTCAAATGCCCGTGTGTGTGTGTGCGTGTGTGTGCGTGTGTGTGTGTGTGTGTGTGTGTCGTATTTCTCACATTGTGGGGACCACAAGTTCCCACAAGTATAGCAATACCAGTACATTTTGGCCTTCTAGGGACTGTTTTTCTTTAAGAGTTTGGTTTAAGGGTAGTCTTTCGAAAAGTGATAGAATATACATTTTGTACAGTATAAAAATCATGTCTATGGAGAGTCCCCACAAAGATAGCCTGTGTGTGTGTTTGTATGTGGGTGTTTCAGGGCATCTGTTAGTATCTTTTTCATTACTACTGTAATAGAAGAAGACCATGAGCTTAAATGTTCATATACAATTTAGATTTATTCCATTCAACCAGACAAGTTCTTTGAATATTTACACACTGTGTTATGAATGATTCATATTATTAGGAATTTCTCTTCATAACAGTGAGTGAGTACATGAGTTAATTAAATTCTGCTCTTGCAGTTTCAAGGTTTAAGGGGGGAAAATGGCCTGCAATATACAGTAGATCTGTTCAGCACGTGTGTGGTTATGATTAATAACTCTGCAGGTGTGACAAGCTTAATTGTTACTGCTACTGAAATGAAACGCTTTTCCAGTTGCTCTCTGACTTGATAAAACATTTTTTTGCTAAATGGCTAATGTGGAAAGTTGTTCTTTTTTCTTCTTGTTCTTTCAGTTGTATCTGCTGAAATTCAGCTTCAGGCTGCAGTTGGTTTTCTAATGTTATTTCTGTGAATCACACCCTTTCACGTACAGCGAAGATGTCGTTTATCAAAATCTGCCTGCCTTTTGAATACAGGCTTCTGCGGGCTTCTTTTGTTGAGAAAATAACCCAGCTTGCTCTAGTTTCAGCTCACTTGCAGGAGTTCCAGAACTTTGCCATTTTGGCATTAGGATGTTTGTGGTCAGCATGGCCTGCCAAAGAACATCAAAAGCTTTACCTCTGACATCATCACCACTGGTCTGGTCGGTCTTTCTCCAAAGAGTTTAACCTTCTTAAAAAGCACCATAAACCAACAACAGAAAAAAAAATGAAATATGAAAAGTATTTTATTGTTTGCTTGCAAAGAATTGCATTCCAGGTGAATCTTTGCATTCACTCACAAAATATTTACAGTTCTCACTCGAAAAAAAGGAGGGGTGGGGGGGGGGGGGGGGGCACCCAAAAAAAATTTCGTTCTTTCACTTTGTAAATTGTTTCATTTGCTCACACAACTTTTAACATTCTCTTTATACAGTTTCATGTTTTCAAAAAATGACAAACATTTTTAAATGTTGCATTCACTCCTCAACTTCTCACAATTACTTACTCTGTTACTCTGAAAAACATTGTATTAGATGACAAAACGTTTTTGTTTTGAAGTGCTGGGTTCACCTAAAAATAAGTTTTTCTTTTTTGCATGGTCTTGAAATAGTTGTAACTGAAATCTATTGGATTGCCCTAAAAAAAAGTATTCACTCACAAAACTTTTCATGTTCTTAAGAAAATGTTTGCGTATCCTTAAGAAACAGTGTTTTTGCTTTTGCATGCTCTTAAGAAAATATTGTGTTCCTGCAAGAAATCGTATCTTCATTAGTGAAAACATTGAATCAATCATTTCGTATTGTTTCTAATTGTTTTGAGACCAAAAGGAAACTTAAATATATGTTTCTTAAAGAAATCTATAAGTTTTGCCAGAAGAAACCAAAAAGCATTGACATATAGTATTTAAATATATATATATGCATTTTTCCAACATCTGTCAATTTTGGGCCTTTGTACTTAAATACACTGTAACTGAGAAAGCCATTAAGAACTCAGTGTTGTTCTTTTCTTGTTAACAGGTTGATTTCTAATTCAGTTTTGTTTTAAATATGGTAGTAAACAGTGTGTTTAAAGTAAGTGTTTGTTAATTACAGGCTAAGGGAGTGCAGTTTTCCTCTGCTGAGTCTGACAAAGTCTCTCAGAAACGGCCTGTCATGTGCCACATTGTGTCCACTCACAAATAAAACACCCAACTCCCCGTCGACTCACTGTCAGCTTCTTCTCTCCCCGGCCTCCTCTTCTCCTCCTTCTCTTTCCCTGCATCTGTCTGTTTTTAATTAATGCCTACTGTATTATCTGAAGTACGTGAGTTCTGTTGTTGGCTTGGCAAAGAACTGAGGAGGCTTTGTTTACCAGCGCTGTGGAGTGCTCACATGATTAAATAAGTTGATTAACGGCAAACAAGTTCAAAACAAGCCTGATTGGAGGTCAGGGTTTGAATGGAGGTCAGGGTTTGCACCAAAAGATCAGACTGCAGTCACGTACACTGAAATAAAAGTATATAGAAACCATTTATATATGGAAATCAAGTTTTACAATTACAAAGAACGCTAAATACTTTGAAATAAATATTTTATTCATATTTAAGTCAGCAGAGTGCCTTCATTTTTATAAATTAGTATTTATTTATTTA
>CAIGQW010000596.1:2989049-3000127 GCA_903798125.1 Danio choprae
TATATATATATATATATATTCTGTTATTATCTTAGCATAATAACCTTTTTCACAATTTCACAAAAAAGAAGAAATACAATAAAATAAAGATATAGTATTAATAATTAATACTTTTTAGAATAGAATAATAGTTTATAGAAAACTTTTTTACTAAATTTTTGTAACTAATAATATTTATATTTAAGTATATATCATAACTGGGTTTCCATCACCCTGTGTTAATACACATTTTGAAGTATTGCATGGGAAATGATTTTGAATAAAATTCTCATAGTTCACAAAACAGATTTTATACTCGCTTAATGTGATTTTGGACATTCGGTGTGTAAATAATTATTAATGCGAATAGCAGGAAATTGAAATGTATTTGCCAAATAAAGACTGATGTAGCAAACATTACACCCATGTGACCAATCAGCTGTCCTTATTAAGCTTGCCTCGTTTACTGCTGGTTCCTAGCTACGCTGCTGGCGTTTTAAAAATGTGGCACTTCCATTGACAACAAAAATGCTTTAACGCACAACTTAATGGGGACGTATTTAATTAGCATTTGGGATTTTTCTTGTTTTTTTTGTGAAGATTTGCTATATTTTAGGATGGTGACCCCTGATAAAGAAGGAAATAAGCCAAAGAAAAGTGAGTATTCATGTTTTATTTGAAAGTTTCTTTAGGATTACGAATGAAACAGACTTAAATCTAAATTTAATTACATCGGTAATGAGGGACACAAATGGCACTGTTTACAAAAATGACCCATGAGTCCTGATATACAGTAGGATGAGTTGTTTCTGATCATTTAATCTTATATAAATATCTCACCAGGCCAGCTGGGTGAACATTATTAAATTAGCATGCAAGGTCCTGCTATGGGCTCATACATGCAGATCAGTGTTTATGATGTCATTTGTTTTACTCCACCACTTTATTTATTTATGAATAGATGAATCCCCTTTTAAACATCCATAGAGGACATATGTTGTGCTTTGTACAGTGAACGATGATTATTGTTCTCCATAATGAGTTTATGGGCAGCATCTGTTTTTGATTGAATTTATCATAAAGTGAAATTTATGAAAACTTTAAGTAGACTGAAGGACGCAGTGTCTCTTTGTGTTTGTGTGTGTGTGTGTGTGTGTGCGTGTGCGTGTGCGTGTGCGTGTGCGTGTGCGTGTGCGTGTGCGTGTGTGTGTTGTATTCTTAACATGAGGACGTTTAAGTTCACTCAAAAATGAAAAATTGGCCTTCGAGGATGTACATGTTTTTTTTTTATTATTTACTTAAATAGAACATTAATAATAAGAATAATCAATAACTGCATTTTATGAATCATCAAGGTCAATGGTTTCAGCAAAATAATAAAATAAATAGCATTAACATTCCAGTAAAGAATAAAAAAAAAAAAACTATCTGGAAATATGTTGGCATGCCAAAGTGTTCTGAGTGAAATAGCAAAAGGACAGCTTTGTGATTCGGTTATCTTTGCCTTCTTTTATCTCTTTTCCATTTTTCATGCTCTTTTTGGTGATCCGTTTAAATATGGGGTGCCGAAGAGATCTGGAAAAAAATGCAATTATTTACCGTAGGCCTCCCTGGAGGTTAAAGCACATTTTATTGCTTGGAAGTTGTGCTTTCATAGATCACAAGACATAATGGAGCTTCTAGCTATTTTTCTCTGACGTGTCTCCTAAACTTGCTTTTTGTAGGCGTTAAAATATACTCAAATGACACAGCTGTTTTATGGTTAAAGGTTAGAGATATAAACTGTGCTTTCAAAAAGAAATGCACTCACACAGTAAAGTTCTGTCATCATTTACTATCATTATAGCCCCCATTGTTTGAGTTCCGTAAAATAAAGGAAGGATATGGAAGCAAGTAACCATTGGCAACCATAGTATTTGTTTTTCCTACTATGTATGCCAATGATTAACGGTTTTAAACATTCTTCAAAATATCTTCTTTTGTGTTCAACAGAAAAACAAACAAACTCATGAACATTCAGTTTTAATCACTTAAGGGTTAGTAAATGGTGAGTAAATATTTATTTTTGGATGAACTTTCCCAATTGAATCTATATTGCAGTATTTTTTTTTTGATTTCGAGAATTTCTAGATGATACAAGAGTACATCTAGAATTTCTAGATGATACAAGAGTATACTTTTTAAGCAAGTCTCTGGACTTATATGCCATTTTTGATTTAGATTTTTCTGTCCTCATATTTCAACTCAGCATTGAGTGTGTGCCTCCAGTAGGAGGTGTTACTGAGTCACAGTTGAGCAGAGAGGAAAACTGTTTCATCTATGTAAAAAGACTCTGTTCATGTGAGGAAATGGAAAAAAGAGGGAAAGAGGCTGTGAGTGAATGAACGAGCATGGCCAGATTTTTAATGAGGGAGAAGGGAGGGAAAGATAAAGACAAAATCAAGAGATTGGATGCAGAAAGTGAAAGTGAGCCAAAATGGAGGGATGTCAAACTACATAAGTAGAGGGAGAAAAAGAAAGGAAGAAACGAAGAGGGAGATGAAAAACATATGGGGATGCCAGTAGATGCCACTTTATGAATCTTTCATCTCCGTTATTGAACTGTACACAAAGAAATCATCTGTAGTGCTACAGTATCCAGACACTATATCTCCTCATCTTTTTGCCTTCGAAAAATCAACACAAACAATAACAACCTGGAGAATAAGTGTCAAAGTTATTTTTTTAACCCAATATATCACCTCATGCTTTACATTTTTGTTGCATTTTTTGTTGTTTGTTTTGAAATGTATGTTTTTAGTGAAACATTTATTTAAAAAAATCCATAAATTAAAATTAAAGATTAGTGATTTTATGCAAAATGCAAACACAAACTTTTAAAGGAATTAAAGGGATAGTTCTCACAATTAAACTTCATTTACTCACCCTTGACTTGTTCCAAACAAGTTTGAGTTGTTCATCTTCTGTTGAGCACAAACTAAGGTATTTTGAAGAATGTTGAAAACCTGTAACCAATGACATCCATAGTGTTTGTTTTTCCTACTAAGTTGATGGCTACCGGTTTCCAACATTCATTCATTCATTCATTCATTCATTCATTCATTTTCCTTCAGCTTAGTCCCTAATGTTTAGGGTTCACCACAGCAGAATGAACCATCAACTATTCCAGCATAAGTTTTATGCAGAGCATGCCCTTGCAAATGTTTTGGAACAAGTGAAGGGCCTCACAGTGGCGCAGGGGGTAGCACGATCGCCTCACAGCAAGAAGGTCGCTGGTTCGAGCCTCGGCTGGGTCAGTTGGCATTTCTGTGTGGAGTTTGCATGTTCTCCCTGTGTTGGCGTGGGTTTCCTCCAGGTGCTCCGGTTTCCCCCACAAGTCCAAAGACATGCGCTATAGGTGAATTGGGTAAGCTGAATTGTCCGTAGTGTATGTGTGTGAATGAGTATGTGTGGATGTTTCCCAGTGATGGGTTGCAGCTGGAAGGGCATCCGCTGCGTAAAACATATGCTGGATGAGTGGATGAGATGTGGCGACCCCAGATTAATAAAGGGATTAAGCCGAAATGAAAATGAATGAATGAATGAATGAATGGAACAAGTGAATGATAAATGATGACATAATTTTCATTTTTGAGTGAACTATCCCTTTAAGCCTACACATTATAATACTTAACAGCAGAGGAATAAGTACTTAAAACAGAACAGAACAAAACTGAACTGAACAAAACATTTTAAAATGAAAGCACAAAACAAAATACAAAACACAAAACAAACAAAATACAAAACAAAACAATATAAAAGCACATAAGCATAAAAACAAAACCCAGACAAAACAAAAAAGTAAAACATATAGCAAAAAATAAAACACAAAATACCAAACAAATATAAGGCAACACAAAATGCAAAACAACACCAAAGAGAATAGAAAAACTGTTTACAATAGATAAAAGAGTCAGGTTCAAGCAAGAATGGGCAGAAAAATCATTAAACATGAGAGGGAAAAAAGAGACGTGTAAACTGACTCATGCTGTGTCAGAGAATAGCCCTACTAAAAACAGCAGTCAGTCCCTTCAGGAGTCTACAGTACACTCCAAGAGAGCAAGGACATTCGATTGTCGAAACAAGAATGCAATAAAGCCTGATAAAATATTTTTTTTCTTTCATTTGACATGTTCGTATTTTCAGCTAGATATCAGTAATGATTTCAGCTACTCATAGAGTAGAATCATTCTTCACTAATGTCATTTCTCAGGCCTCAACTGTGCACTATCAATAGCATTGCATGAAACCAAGCCTTGAAATGCTAATTTTAGAAATAAACACTTATTTATTCAAAGGCGAAGCAATGTTGTAGAAAAAACAGAACACATTGGATTGCAATTCAATTGTATTTATTTATTCATTTGGTGGTCTTTAAGATAGTAGCTTATCAGGCTGTACAATATCCAGACTTTTTGACTATCAACATCTAATTTTGTTGAAGACCCACTTATTTGGACATGAAAAGGCAGGCTGACTGATGTATAAAGTGGGCAACCACTTTGTTTTTACATGGCGTTTAGTGTCAGGTTTATCTGAAATCAATTATAATGCAATATTAATCTGACATTGAGGGGAAGAAACAGGATTTCTTGCCAAAAGTACTCAGGTGAGAAACCATTAGGAGTCTAAAACTACCAGAGAAAGAACCAGAAAAGTAATAAATGTTGAATCCCGAAGCCAAAAAGTAAAGTGTGTGCATAGGAAATAGCATATTATGTTTAACCTTTATGTTGGCTTTGGCAAGAAACCCCCTGAGACGTTGGCCTTTTTTCAAGCGTGTCCTTTCTTACAAATAGCGCACTTGAAAGAAGGTCACAAAGGTTTCTCTAACCCTTAATGCGATAAATCGTAAAGTAGATCTCCCAGATTTTGACTTAAAGGTTAGGAACAGCTCTAATTTGTCAGGTTGATGCTTGTAGACTACATTAGACCAAGTCTAATATGACATGACCAGAGTTGCTTAAAACAAGATGCATGCTGTCAACCGAGCATGAATTTGATAAGGCAGTAGAGATTGTCCATCATTGATTTCAGCCTTGCAGCATCTCTCTTGAGGATTTCTTGTGTGTGGTAATCAAACAAAGGCATCATCTGAAGAGAGGCTAATCTATTGTGACTGTTTCCATCTAATGAGGTGAAATTAACTGCCCCTTCAATCCCACATGGGTCATGACTCTATCAGCACCGTGTGAATTACAGAAATTTAAACGGATCGAGTCACTGCAACGAGCATCAGCTGGATAGTTAAAGGTGAAGTGTGACATTTTCTTCAATGTTAAAATGATTTAGTCTATTCCGGCTTAATGTACTGAGACGACTATTTGTAGGTTTTATAAATGGTGGGATTTGGTTGTTTATAAAAGCATCCTATTTGTGTGTTATATAACAGAGGCACACTGTTTATATAACTATAACATTTACTCTTTTCTTGTCCCAGGTAAGCAGCCATTTACTTTCATGTATTTTGGGAGAAGTTGATAAATTTACACGTTGTATATCCAACAGCCCTAATCTCTCCACTGCAGTGCAGACTAACATGGCAGCGCCCATCAGCCATCAGCTAAAATGAATTCTATTGATTGATATATTTTGTGAATTGAAATATCAAATATGGCCTCACAGTGGCACAGTCGCACGTTTGCCTCACAGCAAGAAGGTCGCTGGTTCGAGCCTCGGCTGGGTCAGTTGGCATTTCTGTGTGGAGTTTGCATGTTCTCCCCGTGTTGGCGTGGGTTTCCTCCGGGTGCTCCGGTTTCCCCCACAAGTCCAAAGACATGCGGTATAGGTGAATTGGGTAAGCTAAATTGTCCGTAGTGTATGAGTGTGAATGGGTGTGTATGGATGTTTCCCAGTGATGGGTTGCAGCTGGAAGGGCATCCGCTGCATAAAACATATGCTGGATAAGTTGGCGGTTCATTCCACTGTGGCGACCCCAGATTAATAAAGGGACTAAGCCGAAATGAAAATGAATGAATGAATGAATATCAAATATTTCACAATATAAGGAGTTTGAGCTGAGAAGATTGATCAAGAGGATTCTGCAGAAGCTTTGCTTGCACATATATAAAAAGATACATCAGAGTGGTAATGTTATTGTTGTTTTGCACCTTTGTAGGTTTAATAAATACTGAGGATTAGTTTTAGCATCCTGGCCAGCTCAAAACACCAACATTTGCTCAGCCAATGGCATAAGGTGAGATTATATGTTTCTTGACCAATGGGAGAATTGTAATGTTTGGGAAACCTGTTTGGGAATAGTTAGTGGGTCTCATTTGCTAATAATTGTATACATTATTAGCATTTATAAACACACTTGATCTTCTCGCAATAATAAAACCTCATACTAATGTTTGAATTTGGAGTATCCTAAATGAGTGGCCCTATGCACAAGGTTAGTCATTTGCATAAAATATGCCCAAACTGTCTCCATAAAAGGGCTTTCCACAGATCTCTTTATCTAAGCCTTTCGTCAAACATGAGCCGCTCTCAACAGATGCATTCTAACCAGATCCTTGAGCAATGCCAAGTCATTTTCAATCCTAGTTTAAACACAATGTACATCTTTTAGAAAATGTAGATTACAAACCTCACATCTCATTAGCCAGTTGTGGTCAACTACATTGCTATTTATTTATTTTTTGACTATTTGACTTGAATTAGCAGTTTGGAATTCAAATTATGTGTATGTTAGGGGGTTTTATATATGAATGAAACGGGACAATTTTTACTGTTGTTTAGCACCGGTTTAACAAAATTAATAGCAAAAACTCTATTTTAAGAACATAATTAACGTTTTTTATGTTCAAGGACATTCAGCCTAGGCTAATTGAAAATACATGCTTCGTCAGCATTTGTAATCCACTAGAGACATTTTTGGATATCTGAAATATGTTACTTAGAGTATGTTTTGTTATACGTTTCAGATACATATCCTTCTTACATGTCAACAAGGCTTGTCGTGCAGACTTAAACCCTTCCCTAAACCCAACCAATATTTTATTTTTTTCAAAAGCAACTGCACTGCAACCACATAGTTTTACCTTGAATTTACACTGCTTTCATCTCTAACATTATTACAATACCTTTCTCCCAATCTATAATATCTGTTATTCCCAACAATGGTAATAATTTTACACATAATCTTACAATGTGTGTTATTCACAACAGATACACACTCTAAAGGAAGCTAAAATGTCTGTTCTCCTCAGTTAAATTAACTTACATTCATGTATTTAGGAAGAATTTGATAAATTTACATGTTGTAAATCCATCAGCTCTAATCTCTCCACTGCAGCACAGACTAACATGACGGCACCCATCAGCCATCATAGATCAACTGATATGATCATTATTATGGTGTTTAAAAAATAAAATATGTGTTTTTGAATCTGATTATCAAATATAATCAGGTTGAGATGAGAATATTGGTCACAATGAAGCTTTGCATGCACAGATTTAGTTATCAAAGCTTTGCCCTTCCCCACCCCACAGTCATTTAAATTTCAATAGGCTCGATTTGTGACATCATTAAGTCTGGAAAACAACCCGTGTAGTCCAAATGCGGTTGTAGCTCATGATAAGAGATATTCAAGACGAAGCATCTCCCTTTGGAGTGGACTTTGAGATTTGTAACCTTTTAGATATGTTTATGCCCAAGCATACATACTACACACACTGATAAACATTCAAAAATGTAAAAAAGCATAGCAAGACCCCTTCAGAATAAAATCATACACCCTTTTCTTTCTTCACTCTACATGGATTCTCAGCTGTACTTATGTTGGGATTAAAAATCATGGAAAAAACACACCTGTTTGGCGCAGCTGAGCCATTTCACAACTTTGCTTGTATTAATCCATGCAAATGACTCTTGAGAAAGTGGTGACATTTATATTATTGCACCAATACAAGCATCATCATGACATTTTAATGTCGTACAACACGGCTCATCTGTTCAGCAAGCCACCTCTGTATCACATTAATCTGCCAGCGTGTGTTTTTGAGAGCGCGTTTCAGGAATCGTCATGCTTTCTGATTACATTTAATTATTTCTCTGATTTGGTGGAACTTGATACGTTTATGTTTTTGGTGCACGTACGGACGTGAGTGAATCAAGCTGTCGTTTGAAGCATTACAGAGGAACATCAATTAGAAGATGCTCAGCGGGCACAAGGTTCAGCGGTTGAATTGATTTCATCTGCATATAGATGACAGTTGATTTACAGCCTCTCGTGCTGATGAGAACAAGCCGCACACACTTCAACACAACCCTCAGGTAGATCACGAGTGTTTGATGAACTGACAACCAGCGCAGATTCATGTCCAAATCTAGCTAATGCTTTTTTTGGCGCTGTATTAACAATGTATGTGTGTGATGATCTGGAAGCTGGTGTGCCATACTGGTGGCATTTCTGATTTAATAACAAGCATGCATGTATTGATTCTTACAAAAAAAAAATCCATAATGTTTTAGGTTTAGAATGAATCCGGTTTGATTTAAAAGGGCATTATAGATGTAGATTTGCAAGGTGATGTCAATGCCTTATTTTGAAAGAGAAAATATAAAGTAAAAACAAATTAAATGCATTGAAAACACATGAGAACAAGTACAGTATACAATATAGTATTGTCACAGTCACAGAATGCAGAGACGAAAGGATTTTCAGGGTGTTTATTAAAACACAGCAATGGTCTTCGCACCATAGTGCAAGTAGGCATATGGATGATAACAGTCAAGAAAGGTAAACAGTCACTTCCCTTGTAGTCGAGCAAACAAGAGTTAGCCTCGATGATGGGTACGTTCATAGAAGACTTGGAAGATCAGGGTGAGCACAAGGAGAGGATGACCATACAACGATGATTCCAGCCGACGAGTGAACAGGAGGGGTGAGTTTATATAGTGCGTGGGTGATGGCTGGAGCAGGTGAGTGTTGTTAGTGCACAGGTGTTCGTGATCAGTAATCAGGTGACTGTGTGCTGTGTGTAGTGGATGGAGAGTGTGAATGGTGATTGGGGCTGATGGAACGTGCAGAGGGTGTGACAAGTATATATTTTTTATTATAATATTATAGTTATTAGGGACCGAGCACCGAACGGTGCGTAGGCCCTATTGGAATTCCTCCGTTTTTTATTATTATTATTATTATTATTATTAGGGACCGAGCACCGAACGGTGCGTAGGCCCTATTGGAATTCCTCCGTTTTTAATTAGGGACCGAGCACCGGAACGGTGCGTAGGCCCTATTGGAATTCCTCCGTTTTTTATTATTATTATTATTCCGCCCCTAACTGAGGGCCTTTTGAGGGTCTAAACATGCTCAAAAACTCATGAAACTTTGCACACACACCAAACGCGGTGAAAATGATCATTTGACAGGGGTCTCGGAAGTGGGTGTGGCAAAATGGCTCGACAGCGCCACCTGTAAGCATTTGATAAAGTGGCCCCCGAGCTGCGTTACACGCACACATACGAAAATTGGCACACACATCAAACATGCCAAAACCTACCAAAAAGTCTCTTGGAGCAAAATCTCAAACCCAACAGGAAGTCGGATATTTTTAACTTCCTCTGGCGAAAAAGTGCAGTTTTTGCCATTTCCAGGCGTGGTATTTGAACGAACTCCTCCTAGGGAATTCTTCAGATCAACACCAAAATTGGGTATTGTGAACTAAAGGCCTTGGCGATGTTAAATTGCGAAGATCTAGAGTTTTCGTCGAAGGGCGTGTCCGTGGCGGCCTCTCAAACTTTGACGCTTCGCCACGAAACAGGAAGTTGTTATAACTCAGGCATTCAATGTCTGATCTGACGCAAAATCCATATGTTTGATAACAGTCCTGACCTGAACACGTTTACATGTCAATAACCAGATAAAGATATAGCGCCACCTGCTGGCAACAGGAAGTGACATGTTTTACAGTGTAACAAACTCCTCCTACAAATTTTATCACATCGAATCCATGTTTTATTACTTTAGTCCAAAGGCCTTTGTGATGTTAAATTGTGAAGATCTAGAGTTTTCGGCGAGGGGCGTGTCCGTGGCCGACTGAGAAAGTACGATGCTTCGCCATGGAGGAGGAAGCACTTATAACTCAACCAAACAATGTCTGATCTGCCTGAAAATGCACAGGTTCGATGAGATTCCTCTCCTGAAGACATCTACATGCAAATATTGAGTCTCAGTCATAGCGCCACCTGCTGACAGAAGGAAGTTTGGTATAAATCTGTGATTTTCTGGGGTTTTTTAATATATATCGGCTTCAATTATTATTGTCAGCTGTTCTCTGTCATCCTGAGGCCACCGGATGGCGGTGAGCCCGGGTGCGAGGTCCCTTTCATCGCTGCTTGCAGCTTTAATTATTATTATTATTACGATTCTTCTCCGGAATGAATCGCGATTTTGAGGGTCTAAACATGCTCGAAAACTCACCAAACTTTGCACACGCCCCAGAAGTGGCGAAAATTTACGTTCATTATAGGTTTCGGAAGTGGGTGTGGCAAAATGACTCAACAGCGCCACCTATACACATTTGACGGACTAGCCCCCGAGCTACGTTTCACACACACATACGAAAATTGGCACACACATCAAACATGCCAAAACCTACCAAAAAGTCTCTTGGAGCGAAATCTCAAACCCAACAGGAAGTCGGATATTTTTAACTTCCTCTGGCGAAAAAGTGCAGTTTTTGCCATTTCCAGGCGTGGTATTTGAACGAACTCCTCCTAGGGAATTCATCGGATCAACACCAAAATTGGGTATCGTCAACTAAAGGCCTTGGCGATGTTAAATTGCGAAGATCTAGAGTTTTCGTCGAAGGGCGTGTCCGTGGCGGCCTCTCAAACTTTGACGCTTCGCCACGAAACAGGAAGTTGTTATAACTCAGGCATACAATGTCTGATCTGACTCAAAATCAACATGTTTGATAACAGTCCTGACCTGAACACGTTTACATGCCAAAAACCAGATAAAGATATAGCGCCACCTGCTGGCAACAGGAAGTGACTTGTTTTACAGTGTAACAAACTCCTCCTACAAATTTCATCTAATCAAATCCAT
>CAIGQW010000596.1:3061422-3072771 GCA_903798125.1 Danio choprae
TTTTTTCGTTTGTAGCCTATTTACAGCATTGTTGAATGAGCATGAATGACCAGCGCTGTGTGAAATCAGCCTGGGTAATGAACATTTATGCAGGAGTACTTCAGGAAAATAAACAAAGGAGGGTGAGCGAGGAGAAAAGAGATAATATTCAGCGTTTTGTCACTCTTGATCAAGCGACACAAAATCAAAGAAGTTTTGATGGGCAGCGGTGTAAGGATGGATTTTGATATCTCCATGTTCTTAGTTTGATCATTCATGATATTATTGAGTTGGGGTTTTCAGCAAGAAATCTTTTTCTTTAAAAGTTGGGGTCTGTTGGTTACACTTTTATTAAGCTATTAGTAAACCTGCTTACTGTAAACATGCTGCTCAATTTTTCAGTCTGTGCATATAATGTATGAGCAGTTCACACATGTGCTTTGAATCATTTTTGCACTACTTCATTTGTCTACAAGATGTCTGAACTGGACATTGAACCAGGCCATTGTTTGTTTTTCAGTTGGAAAGAAATAGAGAGACAGCTCTACTGAAAACGTCAATTGATGCGATGAGTTGACAAATGTATGTGTGAACGGAATAATGTGCTTTAGTTACTGTACTGTGATGGACTATGTCAAAATGTACAACAACAGGTTAATAGCCATTTGTTAAAATGTGCTATTTATAGTGAAATGTATTGTGTATTTAATATAATAATGCAGTGATACTATTTTTTTTAGCACTGATGCATCTTGGCTCTTAAGAGTGTCCTGTACATGCAAGGTTATGAATGCTCATTGCAACTTCACATGCTTTCCCAAAAATTTGCATGATCATGCAATAACTTGTTTTACGTGCTACTAGGAGTAGCTGTCCATTTCCAAAGTGCTGAAATATAACCTTATATGATGTCGTGTCCTGAACTTTTAAATAACCGTCATCTCAAGTGGATTATCAATCAAGTCAAGTCTATATAAAGCACAGACTGAAGCACACACACACACACACACACACACACACACACACACACACACACACACACACACACACACACACACACACACACACACACACACACACACACACACACACACACACACACACACACACACAAATTTAAGTTAAAGAACATAAGGTTTTTAAGTTTCACGCATCTGGGCAATTCATTGAAAGATTGTTCTTTTTGTACAAGAAAGCTTGTTCTTGTATTTTATTTTATTTACATTTTTTTATTCATGGAGTCATTCAATTAAGATTTTTATTTAATAAATTCATTAAAATTAGGCTAATAGAATGTACAATATAGTACAAATCGTTTTATTATTATTACACCCTGCATAGAAATTTGATATGGCAATATACAGTGTACAAATTGCATGTTTAGATATATTGTCTACTAGGGCTGCACGATTCTGGCTAAAATGAGAATGAGAATTTTTTTTTTGTTTAAAATAAAGATCACGATTTTCTCACAATTCTGTATATCTAAAATAAAGGTTAATATGAGTAGGCTATTATTATTGTTATACTCAAACATATGGTAAAAAAACAATAATAATTTAATATAATTATTAATATAATATAATAAAAAACATATCAAATGCTTGTCGTAATCATAACTATTAAATGTGATCTGATTATTTAAATGATGTGCCGAGTGCGCTCATGTCATGGCTGCCGTCACAACCAAAAACATACATGCAAATCATACTTCCACGTTGCTGAGCAATGTATATAAAACAATGTGAAGACTTGTGAAACCGCCTTTATTTGTCAAGGGTGTGGGTTAGGGAAAGGAGCGAGTACTCGAGTGCGAGAAAATTATGGGTTTATTAATAACAATTAATAAACAAACAAACAAACAAACAAACAAACAAACAAAAAAAAGGGGAACTGAATAAACTAATAATGGGATAACAAGGAGGGTGGGACTAGACAATAGACAGGAGAGCACATGACACAAAGAGACAACACAAGCCATGTGCTCACGTAAAACGAGACTACAACACGCAGCCAATGAGAGAACTCATTAACCGTGTGTTCACATGAAACACAACACTAAAACAGGCGGCCACAATGTAAACACCTAGCCACATGCTTTGACAACACCAAGACGAGACAGAACGCAAGACACGAGTACATGATAAATAAAACCCTTGCTGTGCACTCACACATGCGACGCATATAATTGGCTGAATCGTAGAAATGCTGGATTAAGATCATGTGGGGGGTCTAATCGATATCACAGTCTTTCTTCTATTAATTGTGCAGCCTTATTATCTACTGTTAAAACAACTAAAATGATTAAAATAACCCCCTGCAAAAGTTTGTTTTTCAGAAAAATTCTTTATGTCCTACAGATTATTCAGTTGTCCAGCCTCTTTTGCATATTTGAACCATTTCCAGCAGTGACTGTGTGATTTTGAGATCCTGTTTTCACTCTGAGGTGAATTAAGGGAACCAAACACAATATGAAAACTTTTGTAATTTGAAGATCAGGCTAAAATGTACTTCATTTGTCAGCAGTCAGATTAACTGTTCACATTCAAAGGTTCATACAGGTAATGACAGTGTTACAGAATTTCACAGATTCTGCAAGGGGTTCAAGCATTTTAAGCAGAATTCCAATTACTATGAATTCCAACTACATTGCAGCTATAAGTACAGCAATTGTTATATAGTATTTTAAAGAGCCTCATTTCAAAAGAAACAAAGCACGAGTAAACATGACAATTCCTTCATCTTTACGCCTACTTATAGCACAAAATATGCTTGAATGAACATTTTCACATCTAGGTATTCCCTCAGTGTTTCAACAATTGAAAGACATCAATACATATAGTAAAAAACAGTATGCGTTAATTACATTTCAGTGCCCACAGCTTGCTCAAACAGCATTTTGCTAAATATTTGAGCTAATATAATCACCTGTTAGGGATGTCTAGTCCATTTACAGTGTATCTAAGCAAAATGTTAAAGTCATTTTAAAAAGGCTTGATTATTTTTTGACAAGGATTCTGTTAATCCGGATTCTTTCGTTAATTATTTGATCAGCTAAATTGTCTCATTTTTTAATAATCTATGATTTCACACTGTGAAACTTTTAAATGTGTAAATGGTAAATATGAACAGTTTTTTTGATTCATCAGTGCCCACTTCTAAACCAAGGTCTGGTGCCTTGGCAGATGCCCGGTAGAGTTAATCCGTTTATGATCTCAAGTGGCAATTAAAGTCCTGTTATCTTGATTGGTGTAATTAGAGTTTCAAGATTGATACTTGCAAACGGTAAGTGTCTTTTCTCAGCAGATGCATACCTTTAGCCGCATGTAGATGTGATTGAGTGACTGCATGTATGCCGTCATGCATTTGCCTTGTCAAAATACACCAGGTTAATCTGCATTTTAGTGCACAGTGTTTTACATCAAAGGATCAAGTTAGCAGTCTTATGCTTAATCTGCCTTATTCTTGCTCTCGTTTTCATTTTGGGTTAACCCACTTTCTTTTTACTGCTGTAAGCATCTGGCAAATGAGCCTATTCTGAGACAATGGCCTCTGCCTCCAATTAAAGCATTAAATCCTGCTGAAGATTTACTGGGGCAAAAGACACGAGAGAAAGAGGGATGGAGATCAATATCTGGACAACAAACAAGAAGGAATGATTGAGGTGATTCACTCAGGCCTTGGTGTGGACTTTGCGCTTTGAGGAATATTTACAGCCATTTTTGAAGGCAGCGGGTTCACGAGCCTCTGCATGTGAGCATGCAACCACTGAACCGGGCTCTCCAGCATAGCCCAGGGAGCCCAGGAAAAATTGCATTGCTAATCAAAAGCTGGACAGCTCTGCAGCAGTCATAAAGAGTGCTGGTTCGCCCTGTTTACCTGCCTGTCAGGTTTTTTTTTTGTTTTTTGTTTTTTGGGGGGGTGGGGGTGGGGGGTGCAGTTAGAGATAAACTAAGTGAAAAGGTAATTATTAGTGGTGTTTGTTCAAATTATGCTTAAGGATTATTTCTGTCAGATAATGAAAAAAAACATACTCTCATTTAATGAGGATATCAACACAGGATATCATAGCAATCTTGGTGGCCACCTGATGACATCCAAGAATTCTGAACACAATACATTAACACCAATCTTTGCTGGATCGAAGCACACAGACAGATGGCATCAGAGCCTTTTATCAGATCATTGTTTTATCCATGTTTCTGTTTGTTGGAGCTCGTTTTTCCTGACTGAATCAGCTACAGTTGGGCATTGTTAGGACGATACTTGTCCTAAATTGATACTTTTAAAATGATACTGGTGCCCAAACAATGCCTAAACTGATATTTAAAAAATAAAGACCTATTAAATGATGTTGGGTGACATTTTAAAACAGCCTTATATTAAAATAAATATATAATTTAAACAATACATTAAACGTTTAAAGTAATAGAAATAATATAATATAAAAGTAAACAAAATATAACAAATTTACATAACAAATTCACAATTTAACCGTAAGCCACCCTACCCAATAATAACCCAACATAATACAATACTCACTAACTGACTCACTTTCTTTCAGCTTAGTCCCTGATTTATCAGGGGTTGCCACAGAGGAATTAACCGCTAATTACTCTGGCATATATTCTATGTGGCGGCCCTTCTAGCTGCAACTCAGCACTGGGAAACACCCATGCACTCGCTCATTCACACACACACTCATTCACTACGGCCAAATTAGTTTATCCTAAAAGGAAAGAAACACTATGCGCCTCCACACATGTGGTTCTCACACACACTAGTGTGTACTCTGGGTACTTACACACACCAGTACACTGAACACATATCGTATAATGGCATCGTTTACACAAAATCACATTTCTGTGTTGCCATAAATGCTGCAGTGTTCAACCAATTTTCAAAAGTTTGCATTTTTATTCTCCCCAAATGCTATTGACATGTAAATAAACAGCCAGAGCACACAAAACATTTTAGTTCAAATTGCTGTTGTGTAAGCACACCCTTAGTGCATTGTAAAGCTCCTATTATGTTAGGTTTTATCATGTAACCCTGGATGCCTATAAAACAAAACGAGCAGCATTGTGAGGACACCTTTTGCACCGCTCACAGTGGTCTTTCCAAATGTTAAAATTCCTCTCCTACTTTCTGAAATGGATTTCTGCTAATTGAAGCCACAGCTAATCTGTATGCATAAATGTGTTTGTTGTCGACTACTAATTTGATCAACAGCATCGCTCGCTCTCCTCGAACGTGAATTTAATTTGAATTCACTGGAGTTCAAAACTGTCTTTTTTGCAAGTGTGTGTGTGTGTGTGTGAGAGAGAGACTATAAATAGCTACTTGACTTCTTTGTCACAATTGGGTCGAAGGAAGTAAAAAATACAAGAACGTCCCAGCAGAGCCGACAGATCAAGTGTGCAGGACGTTAGAGAGGCAGTAAGAAAAACAAGACTAATAATGCACTTCATCCTCGACGGCACTAAAATGTCTAGGCAGTCTACATCAGGAGTTTATATTTATATTTGCTTCCTTTTCATTCATTGGGATCACCCACACTCGCAGCTTTTTCTTTTTTTTGTAATAGCAGAAAGATCTTCCTTGACATTTCTGATTCTATGGGCAAAGTGAAATGTGCACGCATGTGTTGATTTATATGCGATTCCGTGAGCGTCTATAAGCAACTGCGCACACATTAACCTCAACATGCTTAGTATTCAATGCCGGTTGTTTCCTGACACTCACGGCTGCTGCAGCTTTTCTCCTAGCGGATTTCCGACTGGCAGAGGCGTCACCATGGAGACAGACATTATGTCAGCCCGGTGGCATTGCTGATTATTGAAGGATGAAGTATCTCTCTCTTCGGAGCACACTGTGTGTGTATATGTTGTGTTTTTAGGGCTTAGACTGAGAGTTAGTTTGAGTTTGTATATATGCCTGTGTCTGTGTGTCTGAGAGAGACTGGTAAATGCTCAGTGAAGGAGCAACGAGCAGTTGTTTGTTCAAACACTTGTTTGGTGAAATGAACTAGGCAAAATACCAGCAGTGAAAAAGGGCAACCAACCAAACCGTTGTCTTTTTTATGTTTGTACGTTCGGGCTTCTGTGTAGATGCACATTAAAGTGTCATG
Organism: Danio choprae; assembly: GCA_903798125.1. Classification (NCBI taxonomy): domain Eukaryota; kingdom Metazoa; phylum Chordata; class Actinopteri; order Cypriniformes; family Danionidae; genus Danio; species Danio choprae. The sequence goes on from CAIGQW010000596.1 coordinate 3,067,532, forward strand.
AAACCATTTTCTGTTAAGATAGTTCTCACCGTACATTTAAAAAAAAGAGAGAGTACCCAATTCTCTGTGCTCCATTTATAGCAAAAGGTCATGAATGTTGATTAGACAGTGCCTTGTTATTGGTTAACGCCACAAAGTCTAATGAATAATTATGAGATAATAGCCATGATGCGCTGTAGTTATATTAACTTAAATATTCAACCTCAGTACAAGTTAAGCTCAACTGATGGCATTTGTGGGATAATTATAGCTAAAACTAATGTTGACACATCCGTTATTTTTTACTAGCCAAAAATAAAAGTTCTTGTCTGTTTTTGTTTGTCTGTGTGTATATTCAGAACCAGTGGGAACCATATATATAGTATTTTATTGTATATATTTTAAGCAAGCAATACCACAAATTGTGCCAGTTTAGCTTAAATCTATAGTTCACCTGACATGTGGTCAGAACTCTTCTAGTTCTTCTAATTACTCACTTTCCACTTATTCCAAACCTCTTTTGAGTTTTATCCTTCTGTTAAACACAAAAGAAGACATTTTGAAGAAAATGGGAAAATAGTTAGCCAAGACTTTCATAGTATTTTTTTCTAAACTATCGGATTGCAACATTTTTCAAGTTGAGTTATTTTGTAATAGTAGCTTTGTAAGAGTAACCAGATATATGCTTTCATCATCTTTCATCCTATACAGCACTTACAAATCTGTCAAAATTTTCAAAAACGGCTAGTGGTGTTTCACGACTTTTCTTGTCATATTCCTCTGAAGTTCAAACTCTAATTCCTCTTAAATTAAGTCTTCCAGCTTTGCCAAGCCCATGTCTGATACATTTTTTTCTTCCTCTTTTAAAAATAGCCTGTAGAGCAGCATTAAATACACTGACATTTAAGAACGAAGAGCGTTTAAAATGTCTCGATCGGACCCTTATTGCATAAGCGGCGGGTGTTATTGTTACATAACATGGACAAATTCCTCAGAGATGTCATGATAGTGCCTCAGCAAACACAACTGGTATTAATTCAACTTATGAAACATGCTGAGTGGCTTGTTACAGTGTTACTACATGTTGTTATAAATGTGATGGACAGGGGAAAAAATGCATAATGTAAATGCATACATTAAGTTAGTTCAGGCAAGAATTAAAAGTAAAATAATTAAGTCAATGTTATATTAGTACTCAAATAAGGCTTCTATACTTTTCAAGACATTAAATCTTGAGTTTAGAAATATATAGTTTACCTTGAGTTATTTGTTAACACCGTTTCCTAAACTAAATAGTTATCAGGATAATAAAATAAAGTAAAAGCTACTCAACTTTTTGATATTGGTGTTTACATCAAGCAATTGCGCATTTGTTTCACTGTTCTCCAGTTGTTTAACATTACATTTGCTGTTGAGAATAGTAACTTGATGTTTTACAAAATATGAAGTCAATTTTTACCCATACTTCAGCCATTCATACTCAAACAACTGAGTATGTTACTGAGTATGTTACTGTATATTGTGATCCAAGTATTGAGTTCTATATATCTGTTCTGTTGAGATATCTTAAATAATTTATCAAGAAATCTACTTAAGGTAAATGATAATGAGAATAATAAAATAAAGTAAAACATACTCAATTTTATTTGGATATTTTATTACGATATTGGTGTTTACATCATGCACTTGGGCATTTTTTTCATTGTTTTCCAGATGTATTTACACCATTTAACATTACATTTGTCGTTAGAAATAGTAAATTTAGTTAAATGTTTACCCAGCATTCATACTTTAGTCATTCAGCCATTCATACTCAAACAATTGACAGTTACTGCTATTGTATATTGTGAACCAAGTTTTGAGGTCTATATCTCTGTTCTTTTGAGATCTACAGTTTTTTTTTTTTATATTTTTAAATCACACTCAAACAAAAAATAATAATCTTGGTTTATTTTCACCCAAATTTAAACCAGATATGGACAAAACATTCGGTTGTATTATTAATTTAATTATTTTACATTATATTTTAACCCAACATTTTGTCTGTATCTGAACAAAATTATTTGCAACTCAGCATTTTTAAAAAGTACATACACCTAAAAAGCATGTAAAATGTACTTTAAAATATATATATATTATACACACACACAAACACACACACACACACACACACACACAAAGAACTGAAGTAGAACTTAGTCAACAAGCAATGTTACTACATTGCATTACTTACTTGCGCAGATTTGACTTCATTCTCTACATTATTGGCTGCTGTCACGTCGGCTTTGCTGGAAATAGGCTGTGTTGCTGTGAATTGTAAGGGATCTTGCAAGTGATCCGTGCTTGTTTTGTTTCTCAGCTCACGTAGCTGCGTACTTCTGAATGCAAGGACAGTTTACCATGTCTCTGCCCTCTCTCGCCCCGTCTCTAGAACCTTCTTCAGAGAAATGAGCAGGCTGTCAACCCAGCATGAGGAAAACAATACTTCACCTTTTATCATTTCTTTTTTTAGACCCGCTTTATTCCTTTTTTCATATTTTTTATTATGTGACACCTTGTTATAGGTGACCATCTCTTGAGAAGCATTCAACCTAGGCTCATTGTGAAAACGTACCTCTAGATACATTTCTGTAGACCGCGAAATATGTCCCGGGAGGTACGTTTTTTTTGCAGTTTTTGTTTTCTTGAATCCACCAGAGGACGCTGTGTACGCTTTTTGATGTCTCAAATTTCTCTCACGAGTGCCATTCGTGCCTGCCGTTCTCGCGTTAACCCACCAGAGGCCGCTGTCGACTGACCAATCGACTGACCCACCCTCCTCCTTCCCTAAACCCATCCAATTTTATTAATTGACCCGCCCACCCACTTCCCTAAACCCAACCAACAATTTTCAAAAGCAATTCAGGAAAAAAAAAACCCTCCTCTGATTTTTACCACATTTTCAGATTTTACCACATTCTCACCCTGTTATTAACTTGTTCATTTTATTTTTTGGATTTTGTTTCGTCATACCTGCTTTCTGGAACCGTTTTTCACCGGACTCGAACCCCGTCGTCGTGGTCAACTCCTCTCTGCATCTCAAGTCCACCGTCGTACATGGCGAGCTAACGGGACAAACTGGTTACAGCGGGAAAGCCGTCCATATGGAGGTAAGCGGTCAGCTGGTAAACACGAAAAGGAACGGCGTCATATCGCCCCGTAGCGTTTGTTTAAAAAATGAAATGCCATACGTACCTCTGGCCACATAATTTGCGGTCTCCAGAAACGTGCATAGGGCTACGTTTTCAGAATGAGCCTGTATTGGAAGCATTGTTGGAAGCATTGTTGGGTGGGTCAGTCGATCGGTCAGTCAGACGTTCAGTCAGTCAAACAGTCAGTCAACAGCGGCCTCTGGTGGGTTAACGCGAGAACTGCAGGCGTGAATGACACTTGCGAGAGAACTTTGAGATCTCAAAAAGCATACACAGCGAACAAAGACTGCAAAAAATTTACCTCCCGGGACGTATTTCGCGGTCTCTAGAAACGTATCCACAGGTACGTTTTCAGAATGAGCCTGGGTTGTTTGATTGTGGATCTTACAATGACCACTATTTATACAATATAATGTTTTTATAGACTAACACATTTTAATTGTGTGAACAAACACAGATATTTGCAACATTCTTTATTATATGAAACAAAAGTATTAATAACTTTCTCCTGAATTATGATTGCTTTAAGAAGTAGCATTCTGACCCATCATAAGTCACCCCACCCTGCCCCCACAAATCCCCAAAACAAGTTCACTTCTCTCTCCAGGTGTTGAAAACAGTGTTATTTATCCAGTCTAAAAACAGAGGTAAGAGATATAAAAAGCTTTCAAGCATTGATTTGTTTTGCAGCTGGCTGGACTGAAGTTCACGGCCGCTGCGCTGACAAAGTTGACGTGCATCTAAAAGGCTCTTGAGAGGGTACTTGGGCTTCAGTAATAGATCACCTGAACCATCATTATCGACAGGAAGTTGAAGGAAGTGTGGGCTTTTAATGGCTGGAGAGTGAACATGAGCGTGCTTTTCTGTTGCTCGTCTTTATCATTTTGTTATGCTGCTACTTAAGAGTGTGCTTCAAGGTTTCTGTCTTTACAAAAGACGCAACTGCTTTTATAATCTCTCAATACAGAGTTCTTGTGATGTTTTGATGATGAGATGTTTTTTGATCAACTAATTCAACTGGCACAGTATATAACATACCTCTGTTTTAAACGAAAAATTAAAAAATTGCCGAAACTTAAAATAAGTTTTTGTTTGGTTAAAACTTTTTCTAATGGACAGTTGCATTATATTTGGTGCACGGCTCGCCGTTTTAGAGCTTGAACACAAAATGAGATGAGATTTGATGAAAGGGAATGTTTGAAAGGGAAAGTATAACTTAGTTACAGTGGGTGACTCAGGGTTTTAGACGTCTATAATGTGATTATACTCTTGGGATGAAGGCAGTGATATATTTTCAGGCATGAAAGATGTTTATTAAATGTGTTATTAAAAATTAAATATATTTTGTATGCATTCGTATTGTAATATTTCAAGTAAAATAAATAAATAAATAAATAAATAAATAAATAAAAATGTGTACTAATCAAAAAATGAATTGTCATGTTTTTGAGCATAACATAATGTATTTCCTTGATGAGTAATAGTGATTTTTGTGAAGTATTATTGCATACTAAAATAGTCTTTTTGTTTGTTTGTGTTAATATATTTAAAATGGCATTAATTCCTAAGAAGGGAAGATCCATTTTTTAGCATCATTACTCCAGTCTTCAGTGTCACAGGATCCAGAAATCATTCTAATAATCATATTTTGTAATCGTATTATTCTCTATGATAACTCTATGATGTGCTACCCACTGCGCCACTGTGAGGCCTATATATATGACTACAGTGACTAGCACGTTCGCCTCACAGCAAGAAGGTCGCTGGTTCGAGCCTCGGCTGGGTCAGTTGGCATTTCTGTGTGGAGTTTGCATGTTCTCCCCTTGTTTGCGTGGGTTTCCTCCGGGTGCTCCGGTTTCCCCCACAAGTCCAAAGACATGCGGTACAGGTGAATTGGGTAGGCTAAATTGTCCGTAGTGTATGAGTGTGAATGAGTGTGTATGGATGTTTCCCAGAGATGGGTTGCAGCTGGAAGGGCATCCGCAGTGTAAAACATATGCTGGATAAGTTGGCGGTTCATTCTGCTGTGGCGACCCCAGATTAATAAAGGGACTAAGCCGAAAAGAAAAT
>CAIGQW010000596.1:3077771-3096125 GCA_903798125.1 Danio choprae
GTTTCCCAGTGATGGGTTGCGGCTGGAAGGGCATCTGCTGCGTAAAACATATGCTGGATAAGTTGGCGGTTCATTCCGCTGTTGCAACCCCAGATTAATAAAGGAAAAGAAAATGAATGAATGAATGAATGAATGTATTATTTATTTAAAGAAAATACATTAACTTGTCATTTAAAGATAATATCTATTTAACATCTAACATATTTAAAGCAAGTAACATTTAAAAACAGAGAGAACAACCAAAATTGCCAATGTAGCAGACAAAAATAAATACAATTCTTGTCATTTATTTATTTATTTATTTATTTATTTATTTATTTATTTATTTATTTATTTATTTATTTATTTATTTATTTATTTATGTATTTATTTATTTATTTATTTATAATTTATATTTGTAAAGGTTCTGTTGTAAGATTGGGAATGTTTTTTTTTTCATGAAATACATTATTAAATGTATATAGCATATGCATAAGATAGAAATTAAGTACATTGTCATGTAAAAAAAAAACAATATATATATATATATATATATAACAAAAAATATACGTCACACAAAAATTATATGTTTACCCCAAGAATATATTGCTTTACCATTTAGGTAGAGTCACTTTTGATTTCAAGAAGTGCAGAATATTAAACAACTCCATTCTGAAATACACAGACAGGTGTATAAGTGATCAAAGACGGTCAAAGACAAAAGCCTGAGATCTGGGATGGTATTGTGAAGGTGGGTAGTTGAACAACGTGACACTGGCTTTGCTCCTGAAGGCCTCTGTGGTGCCCTCAGCAGGGTACTTAACTCTAAAGTCAAGATCTCTCACAGTCAACAGCACGAGCGGCCCTGGAGAGCAGCCACGGTCAGAGGGACACTTACACACTGCCAAGTGTTCTTGACTATCAGAGAGAAGGAGAGGTGAGGGGTAAAGAGTGAGACAGAGGACAGAGTAAAACAAAAAAGGGGAAATAAACAAGAGGGAGCATGAGTGATGTTTTAGCTGTGAGAGCGTGAGGTAGTAGATTAGAACTTCCCATAAAAAGAGTGAAAAATCTGCACCAAAACTATTGGAAATTACTAGTTTATTACAATTTTGAAAGGTTACTACAATAAGGTGTTTGACCTTATTACCATGTTGAATGTCAAGCAAAGGAGGTCAAATGTAGGGTGGTTATTTCATACTACTTATTTAGCAGGCTTTTTTACAACCATTTTATTAAAATTATGTTTCATTACAGTTTAAATCTTGTTATTTTGTAAATGTTTTAAAAAGGTATTATATGTTAAATAGAAAATATTGTTTTAATAAATTGTACTATTGAGCATTTTTATCATAATATTTCATTTTCTATTTAAATTTATTCTAGCCAATTTATTTGTATTGATATATTCACTTTTACTGTCAGAAAATGAGATGAAAAGTGTGTCTATTCTTATAATAATTTCGCAACAGGGATGAATGGTCGAGTTCAATTGGTTCAATTATTGGTTCAATTAAAATGGGTTCAATTATTTACTTAAATTATTACTTAGATTCAGTGTTAGGAAAATGCATTACATATAATGTGAGTTCAGATTACCTTTTCTCAAGGAAGTGAAAAAAGTAATCTGATTTTTCATTTCCAGCAAAATACATTTTCCAAAAAGTTACTTTATTTTCCCATTGATTAACTGAGAGCTCTTCTGTGAAATCGGAAGTAAGTCCAGATTACTAGGTGTATGATAGAGTCGTGTGAACGTATTTAGTCATCTAACTTGAATAAACAAAAACAAAATCTCACAAAAAAAAAAAAAGATTCAGTATCCCCTAAAATGAATAAAGCTGTGAAATGCAAACTCTAAATATTCATTGATGATGAGTTGAACTTTCTTTTCACGCATCTTATTCTTCATACAATCCAGCAATGCAGCACTGCTGAGAGGTTTGTTTGAGCTGCATCTCAACTGTACAGACATTCATTTACATTTTTTTCAGCCTGAGGTTTATTCGCTTCACATTTCACCTTTGGTGTAAAAAAAGCCTTACATTTATAACAAATAGAAGTTTTATTATATTATAAAAAGCAAGCAACTGTACGAAGATGACTTTGGCAGACGATCAGGACGAGCAGACGGAGAGAGTGTGACCATGTAAAGATGATACCAGCCGATGAGTGAACAGGAAGGGTGAGTTTATATAGTGAGTGTGTGATGGCTGGAGCAAGTGAATGTGATTAGTGCACAGGTGTGTGTGATCAGTAATCTGGCGACTGAGTGCGGTGTGTAGTGGCTGGAGAGTGTGAATGGTGAACGGGACTAATAGAACGTGCAGGGGGTGTGACAGCTACTGCAAAAAAGTAAATAAATTAAAAGTCTATTGAGCACAGAAATTGGTATAATAATAATAATAATAATATTGTCAGCACTGTGACGCAGTGGATAGCACAATCACCTCACAGCAAGAAGGTCGCTGGTTCGAATCCCGGCTGGGTCAGTTGGGATTTCTGTGTGGAGTTTACATGTTCTCCCCGTGTTTGCGTGGGTTTCCTCTGGGTGCTCCGGTTTCCCCCACAATTTCAAAGACATGCGGTACAGGTGAATTGGGTAGGTTAAAATTGTCCATAGTGTATGAGTGTGTATGGATGTTTGGGTTGCAGATGGAAGGGCATCCGCTGCGTAAAAACATATGCTGGATAAGTTGGCGGTTCATTCCGCTGTGGTGACCCCAGATTAATAAAGGGACTAAGCCGAAAAGAAAATGAATGAATGAATAATAATAATAATAATAATAATAATAATAATAATAATAATAATAATAATAATAATAAATGAAAAAAAAATTAAAATTAAATGTATTTTTGTACTACAATAAGATGAATATAATTTCACTTAAAAACATCTGATTAAATTCAGATTTAAATATATAATTTTATTTCATAGATACAGTCAAGATGGACAAAACCTGTCATTTTAATCACAGTATTAAAGAAGGGGATACATATGTGTAAAGTGAGTTCATTTTCATGCCCGATTAAAGGGACTGTTGGCCTAAAACTGACAGTTCTGTCATTATATACTCAGCTCAAACTTGAACACAAAAGGAGATATTTTGAAAAATGTTGCAAACCGGTAGCAATTGTCTTCCATAGTATTAATTTTTCCTGCTATGTAAGTCAATGGTTACTGGTTTCTAACATTCTTTAAAATATCTTCTTTTGCAGGTGCTTCTTAAACAGAATCGCTTGATGATAAGTAAATAGTGGATAAATTTTCATGGATGAACCATCCCTTTAATATTATCTTAAATAATAATTTTGCAAAAACATACTACATAGAATACACAACAGAAAATAGCAATCTTTCAGTGGAATATTCCAGTTCTGGACTTCATATCTTGTGATATATATTTTTTTTAACCAGTCATTTCAAAGCCTGATTCTTCTCCGTGTTAAATCACTGCCACATAGAGGGAATATTATTTAAAAAGAGGATAAATTGATTCCTGCTAGTAAAAGAAATGCAGAGGTATTTCAGCCCACCTTTCACAGGCAGCATTTGGATTGCTGAATAGAGTCTCTTTCTCTGAGGTGTGAAATGAGATGGAAAATTAGACGAACGGATGTGATTTTTATTTTTTTTTTGCCTTTCTCTTCGTGTCTGAAAGCGCTCGTCTGCTCGCAGAGTCATATGTTCCTTTTTTTCATGTAAGTGGGTTTAAGTGGAAGATGAATCAGCTCTTGGCCTTGTGTGTCAGGCGTAAAGATGAAGAGTGTGTGTGTGTGTTACTGTGTAGTCATCTGTGCGCCAAGCTCGCCTTCAATGCCTTTTGTTTTCTGCTGTATTTGTTTTGTGGATTATGATGCTTTTGTTTATTAGCATGTACAGTATCTCTTTGCATTGAAACTGAATTTGCAGGCTTTCCTTGTTAACAGGAGGTCTGATTCATTTGAAAATCCTATTGAAAAAAACCTACTTTTTAAAATCACTTGTGAAATATATGGAACTCATGTGAAATGTGGTTTCATATTCGAGTTTTTCAAATGTGATGACACGGTTTTCACATGGAAAGTTGCAAAAGCTCATGTTTCGCAAGTGTTCCACCTATTTTATATGCGATTTTAATGTGTAATAGCACACATTTGAAGCTCATTTGGTTTTGTTGTAAGTCGTTTTGAGGTATCTAGTAACAGTAAAGATATACTTTAAATATTTTTTGACAATACTATATATATTGTGACTTCAGAAGATCTGATATGTAGTCCACAAGTTTTACATATAAAAAGTATTTTATATTGTATATTTTATTGTATTGTTATAATCTAGTGTAACTATAAATACTACTAACATTTATAAGAACAATAACTGTAGTCCTTATATATATATTAAAAAAAACATGATACATGTGTGTTTTTGATGTGAAATCTATGCAAAATTTTTATAAATCAAACATAATAATAACTTTGAATAATATTTCACATTGGAAAGTGACTGGGCTTTTTTATTTAGTTTTCTTTAGTTTTATTTTGAATATTCTTTGAACAATGGCTTAAAAATATCAGTAGTTTTCTTGAAAATACTATATTGGGACTTGAGCAGATCTGATATGTAGTCCACAAGTTTTACATATAAAATGTTTTTTTATATATTGTAGTGTAACTATAAATACTACTGACATTTAAATTATTTAATTTAATTTTATTTCATTTTATTTTATTTTATCTTAAAATAGATCCACCAGTTCACCCACAGGTAAGCTACCAGGTAAATCAAACTGATAATTCTAAAACAAAAGTCGTATAATACACATTGCATTATGCATTAGATCTATTTAAAGATTCCTTTATTTCATTCACATATCTATAGTATTCAATGGGGGAGTCTTTGTGTTGAAGATAATATGATTAAAGTAAAATATCTTCATTTTTGCACAAATACACTTTAATCTGCAGTGATATAAATACGAAGGGAAGTCAGAGGGAGTAAATGCTGAGTCAAGGGGAGCGATAAACTGAAATGGGGCGCATTGTCCTTGCCGTGAAAAGAACTGAAGGATGAGTGAATGAAATGGAAAGGTCGGTATATTGAAGCAGGGTCAGCCACTTGTCATGAAGAGCCGGGAACCTTGTGAAACCATAAGGATTAAAGGTCAGCCATGATACGCCTCATCACTTGCTGCCAATCGTTCACTTATATGCCCTGTCAGTCAAGTAGACCAGGCTAATGTGGGCCATACTTTTTTTCTGGCCAATAACTAAACATTTGGAGAGAAAGAGATTGACTGAGAAATGTTGATCTTTCTTCTGTTCATTTAAAACCAATGAGCACCATTTATATTAAATGGATTATTTATATGGATTTTTTTTGCACCTTCCCTAATGGCTTAAAATGACAACCCTTATTTAAATATTAATACATGTGTCAGTTAATTACCTCCTCCCTGAAGAGGCATAATATATGTTTAATTGTATCTTTTGTTAATTTATGGGGAAATTTGCTGAATATGTTTCAACAAACACAAGACTGCAGAGTGTAAGTGTTTAAGTGCACGTTTTAAAAATTGTGTCAGTCACTCAGCTCTTACTGTCAATTTTTTTACTGTCAAAGTGAAAGGACAGCAGTAAACTTTTCTAAACGTCATCTGTTCATGCAAAGGTTGATATTTAATTTTCTTTGACATTGTAGCTTCAAAATACACAGTACCCCTCTGTTTGTCTCTTTAGTCGAGTTTAACTATAATTTAGCATAAATGTATAATATGTTAATGTTTAAACATTTATTTAAATATTAATACGTGTCAGTTTATTAATTTATATTGCAAATTAACAAACTGTGTATGTGCATGTGTGTGTTGTAATATCTTGGCATTAAAAACCTCCTATTTTACAATTTATCAAACAAATAGCCATTTTTAAGTTTTTTTAAGTACACACTGAAGGTTTAATCATAACTTAAAAGTTTATGGAGATTTAAAAAAAGTTCTATAACCTTTTTTCGCTCTCTTTTCTTTCTCAATTGTGTTTTGTCATTTTAAATTATAGTGTAATTTTGCAATTACTTTTAAAAAAGGTAGAGGTAAATGCAAGTCACACTACATTCTAGCCACATACCGTTAAATATATGATCAATTCAGCTTTAACCACTTTATAAGCACATGTGTTGTTTATAAAATGTCCTCATGGGAATTTCTTAAAAGCCTTTTTTTAAATGGCCAACAAATGGTCAATTGTTAAAGATTTAAAGTTTCTGTTACTCTCACTTGAAGGATGACGTTCTGTGTAGCATTAAAGTCCTTATTTTCTTTATAACTTTGGCTGTAAAAGCTTCTGTTTAGCAATTGACTCAACGCTGCCAATAAAAAGCCTTTCTGAAATTATGCTAATTGATTCTAAAGGATTCAACTAAACCTCATCTGCATGTCCTGTTTGATAGTTTCTGTATTTTTGGCTTTAGCTCCCCTGATTTATTCAAACTCAATTCATTTCGTAGACACTAATCCTGTCATAATGCACATTTTTTTGTGGCTACTCCTAACTGAGATGAATAATGTTTCAGAGTCATTTTAATCTATAGTGAATAGGGCTTAAGTGCAAACACATAAAACAAGCGCTTTGCTCATATCGGCCGATTACGCTTGACTTGGTGCCTGAAGGGTTCGGCAGAGACATGGGCCTGTTGTTTTAGTGATTTTATGCTAGTTCTGTTCATGTGTGTGTGCATGCATCTTACCTGAGGGGACGTGATGAAATCCGACTCATTTCTTCTCTTGCTGGCAGATGCACCAGAGCACGGACTGATCCCTTTATTTACATAATCTGTTATATTAAAGGGACAGTTCAACCTAAGATAATATTTCCATCATTATGTACCCTTATATACAGTAGCCCCAATGTTATTTCCACTGAGTGGTATGACACATTTATGTCTGTTTCCACTGTCAGAAATGTCAAAATAGCAGTACTGTACCATTTTTTACCGTACCATTTGCATAAGGGTGCCTAGCACAACAGTACAGTACCAAAATGGTGGAGCTAGACTCGCTGCTGAATGCAGAGAATCATTACTTGTCTGTGCAACAAACCAGGGGAACAAAAACACAGGAAGCACTATTTTTAAATACACAGCCAAGACATGACACCATAATACAATGACGACATGCGGCAATAATCTATGGTCGACCCAAGCTCCAAAAAAACTGCTTTCTTATGCCATGCCAAGAAGCAAGAATAGGATCTGCTGTATGTCCTCCATTGCTGTTTACAGGACCATAAAGACACAATAACAGCCTGTTTGACTTTCTTCCTCAAGCAAGAATGACATCATTCACTTTTTTCTGCTATATATCACAACTTACGAGTAAGGGTACTGTTGACAGTGGAAACTCAAACCTGATCTGGGTGACCCGTATCAAAGTCCCTTTAAAGGAAAGTCTGTTCTCTCTGCGGCCATATTCGCAATGCCTTCAGGCAGTTGATGAAAAAAACGAAAAAATAAAATAAAACAAATGCCTGTTGAACTCTTAGTAAAATAACATTTTCCAAATCAACAACAAAATCCGAAGTGACCTGTTCCATTATTGTTGTTGCTTAAGTTCTAATTACAGAATGAAACGTCTTAGTTTAGTTTTAGAATTTATTTAAAGATTAATTGAGCAATGATTGACAAGTAGTTTATGACATCAATCTTTTTTATAAGTGTTTCAATGGTAACCAGAGGAGACACGATTACAAAAATTGAAAGAATACAGACAAAACCCGAGGCAACAACTGAAGGATGATGACACTGGATGCATAATGAGATTTAATCCATTTTCCTTTCAAAAGCAGGGCAAGAACACAGTAGGTGCCAAATGACAGGGGTTTCCCTAACAAACAAGTGAACATATACAGATCCCTCCCCTAAAGCTATAAAGATTGATGATTGGCTAATCGTACTGGAAGTCGGGACTTCCTTCACTGTGGCGGCAATACTGAGCATTGCGATTTATCCCATTCATAGTAATGTGAGTGAGTCCTCCTTGTATATCTATCTTTATATTTGCCCATACATTTTTGAATATTGTACTAGTCACATGTTTCCAAGCAATTGAATTTTCGTTTGGATTTAGTTTGCAAATGAATGATACCTCTCTTTTTTTGAAAAAATCTGATTGCCAATACATATACAGATATTGACTGGATTAATGTATAGTAGACCACCTGTGAAATTGATATCGCTGCAGAGGTGAGGTGGTAATAAGGGTAGAAATACACCCAATGGTCAAATCCCAAGATTTCCATTGTGATCATTATTTATAATTTTGATATTATTATATCTATATAGCAAAGCCAATTTTAGTGATTTGATCACAAATCACAAATAACTATTTTCCATCATGTTTCTTAGTCCAGAGCTTCTTCCACGCCTGCTCTTGGCAACAATACCACAATATAACGTGCACAAGGTGGAAGAGTGGTAAAATAGACTGATCTGTTTGTTCAGTGGTTAAAAGTACTATTGTTGGTTGTTTAAAAAAAAGGTTTAATAATGTATGCTCTTTTACAAAACCCTTTTGTAAGAGGAACTACTTTCTTCCGCCATTCATTCACATCTGCAGCTGACGTCAGAACCGTTGCTCATTCACCAACATCACTTTAGAGCTAGTATTTGAATGATTCTCTAGCATAATGTCTAAAGTGATGACAAAACAGTAAACAGAGATTTCCCAGTATTTTTGTTGCAATCGGGAGATCACAATATTATTATGGTATAAATACAGCACTACAACATACAAAAGAGAGAGATCAACTTAGAAAGTCATTTACCTGTTTAATAATGAATTGACCAGCTGTAGTTTGAAATTACGCTGTTTTTCTCTTAGGGCTTATTATGCGGTCTCTGTCGCCATCTTGTGGATGAACATCATCAACTGTCAGGTTAATGGTCTCTCAGAAACTATAAAGATTTTAAAATAGGCACTATCCTTATAAATACACTGCATAGTTGCAATCTAAACAACTACATTCTCGACTAAAAAAGCCCTAAAAGTACATTGTGTTGCCCAACAGCAGCAATATTTGTCAAACTGTGGAGTGTCCTCTGCTTGCCGTTGTATGTGGGCGGAGTAATACACAAGGGTAAAGGATTAAGAGGCTGGACAAGTGCTGTTACTGGCAGAATATTGCACAGCTATCAGCCAATCAGATTCAAGAACCTGACAGAACTGTTGTATATATGTGAATGTACTATATATATATATATATATATATATATATATATATATATATATATATAAACTTTTCTCGAAAAGGTTTTTATGGCATCACTTTGAAACTCTCTTTTTGGTTCAGGTTTGAACCTTTATTTTTTTAATAGTGTATTTGTGGACTATATTGGAGGAGGAAAAAAAAAGCATGTGCTAATCGAATAAATGTAAATGTACCAGCTCACTGAAGGGGAAGATTAGCAGTCAGTAATAATATAAATGTGTTGCTTTTCTTACACAGGCCTATTGTATGGCTAATGGTTTTCTTTATTATTTTTTACTCTCTGTAAATCATAACCTGTCTGGTTCTCATCTTGCAATTCCAGAGGTGGAAGTCTAAACATGACTAATGCAACTACACAATATAAAGCATATCAAGAATGGCTGCACAAATAGAGAATATTCCTGTTTAATCCACACATAATCAAGCACAGTTTGTGGGCATTATGGTGCCTGATTCACAAACATTTATAGGTGTGGATTACCATTTAAGTCTATAGCAAGAATTGTATCAGTTGGTGTGGAGTTTAGATAGCGAACTCAGAGCATATAGAAAGGTATGGAAAGCTACATGTAATTTAGCTGTTCTGATGATTGGTTTTAAAAACTGACATAATTTGAGATCTTATTCTATGGTGACACTATTAATGGTAAATTAGCCTGTATTTAATGAACAAAATACCAGTTGCTATAGTATTTGGGTGAGCTTGCCAATCTGCACAAAATTTCACAGCTGTGCACAAACGCACATATATACACACTCATTCTCATGCTTGTTAATGACAGTAAAATACTGCGCCATTTAATGGAACACCGCTCATTTAATGAGATGTAGCAGGAGACATAGTGCCGCATTAAAGGTTAACTACTCCTGTCCGGATATCAGCTAGAAAAACACTGAAAGCGGGAAAAAAAAGAAGACGACAGAAACATCAAAGTACGTTCGGCCTTATAAATGCTGAAGTGTGAACTACTTTAAACTTCAGAAATAGTGAGAGAGAGAGAGAGAGAGAGAGAGAGAGAGGGGGGAAAAGAAAAAACAGCATAACGCTTTTATCTAGACACCAAATGAAAGGGTTGAGTTATGTACTTTTACCTAGAACTTTCATGAGTAATCCCTCCTCAAGGAGAATCCTATAGCTTAATGAAGCAAAGATTCTAGACAACTCTACAACCCTTATGTAATTTTTTTAAGAGATAAAGACTCTTTTTTTGAAGATCTAAAGTGTATCAATTGAGCTCAGAGATGCCTGCATACTCTTTTCTTGCAGCCTGGGTTATTTTTCAAGTATATTTTCATTCATTTTGTCTGTGGCATTTCAAAAACTCTTAAATAAAGCATTCTAAGCCTTGAACTAAAGCAGCCAACTCTTAGATGAATCACTGTCTTATAACATTTAATTCAAAGAAGAAAAAACATTTAAAATTCTTAACAAAACCCCAAATGTATTTAAGATTACATTTTTTTTATGACAGAATGAATGAATTACTCATAAATCATTGCTTTATTGCTTGTTATAAACAATGTATCTGTACTTTATTCATTCATTCATTCATTTTCATTTCGGCTTAGTCCCTTTATTAATCTGGGGTCGCCACAGCGGAATGAACCGCCAACTTATCCAGCATATGTTTTACGGAGCGGATGCCCTTCCAGCTGCAACCCATCTCTGGGAAACATCCATACACACCCATTCACACTCATACACTATGGACAATTTAGTCTACCCAATTCACCTGTACCGCATGTCTTTGGACTTGTGGGGGAAACCGGAGCACCCGGAGGAAACCCACGCCAACACAGGGAGAACATGCAAACTCCACACAGAAATGCCAACTGACCCAGCCGAGGCTCGAACCAGCGACTTCTTGCTGTGAGGCGAACGTGCTACCCACTGCGCCACTGTGAGGCCCTACATCTGTACTTTATTATTTAGTAAAAGTTAATTTGACCTCATAATCTTAAATCGAAGGCCACAACTTTCCCTCCCACCTCCAACAACTTTTCTTAATTTCTGATCACATGGCATGGTCTTTGTCTGTTCTTCTGTCCTTCTCCAGTTTGGTAGCACCCCCAACGATCCAATCAGTTCTTAAAGAATGAATTCATGCACCGCATTCAGGATCGTTTCAAGTGGATGTACTTTCATATCACATACACAGTATATGAAAAAATACTGTATCCGTGGGCAATTTTTAAAAAGGCAAATCTTAACTTTCCAGAATGCCAAAAATTGTCAAAAAAGGGCAATCTTATCTTTCGTTTCCAGCCTTAATCTTATCATTTATTCCTTAAATAATGCCCTGCTAAGTAGGTATATAGGTAGATATTTACAGTGTTGCTAAACAGTTTCGAAAAATTATATCATAATACATAGCATTTGGGGCCTCACGGTGGCGCAGTGGATAGCACGTTCGCCTCACAGCAAGAAGGTCGCTGGTTCGAGCCTCGGCTGGATCAGTTGGCGTTTCTGTGTGGAGTTTGCATGTTCTCCCCGTGTTGGCGTGGGTTTTCTCCGGGTGCTCCGGTTTCCCCCACAAGTCCAAAGACATGCGGTATAGGTGAATTGGGTAAGCTAAATTGTCCGTAGTGTATGAGTGTAAATGGGTGTGTATGGATGTTTCCCAGAGATGGGTTGCAGCTGGAAGGGCATCCGCTGCGTAAAACATATGCTGGATAAGTTGGCGGTTCATTCCGCTGTGGCAACCCCAGATTAATAAAGGGACTAAGCCGAAATGAAAATGAATGAATGAATGAATGAATACATAGCATTTGCAAAAATGTTAGAAATGCTACAAAATGACAGCTCGCTTCTTTGTGTTTCCACTTGTGTCATTTGCTTGAACAGCCAATCAGAGCACTCTCTTTCACTAATAGGGATTCCTTATGCTGAATTGGGCAAACTCTATTTGACATGAGCCCGACTAAAGGTGATGTGTGAAACACACCAAACAAATTAGCCTGACACATATTCACCGTTCACAGATGGCCCGACAATGCCCAACAGTTGACTGTGTCCTTTAAAGAATTTTGTGGCACTACTATGCATTGTTTTTACGGTCCCACTCTATGTTGGGACCGTTGGGACCGTCTTAAATACTATGTTTGTGCATCAAAAAAATAAATACAATGTACTTACTGTGTTCATAATGTGTTGCAGAACACTGGTGCTATTGAGGTGGAATACAGGTAGGGTTAGGGATGGGTAGTATGGGTAGGTTTAAAGGTGGGTTAAGGTGTAAGGGATGGTCAACAGTGTAATTATAAATGTAATTAGAAAAATTAATTACAGATTTAATTACATGCAGGTATTTAATCATAAGTACAATGTAAAAAAACAAGCATTTACACAATAAGTACATTGTAACAAATGATTAGTTTCAGTGTAAGTACATATTAGTTAAGGCCACCTAATATATAACTGGACCATTTTTACCATTGTCTTTATTTTTCTGGATGCACATGCAATTTGGCGAAGCTACTGAAAATTAGAAAAAAATATGCTGAACTCATGCTAATAGCAATACATTGTGCTTTATTTTGCCTGCTGTATTCAAAGTCCCAATAGACTCGCATAAGTACATGCACTGTGAATGTGGATTTCACAGTGGATAAGCTGTAATTCTTTTCTGTTTCACATATGCTGTAAAACTTTCACACTAAGCTCTACCGCCATTGCTTCCCTTCCAGCACTCAGGCCTGTTCCTCTCAGATAGGTAGAAACAGCAGGAGCAAAGGTTTGCCAGGCTCAGACTAAATATCACCTCGGACACAAAGACTTTAATGCAGAAGTCACTCTGAATGAAAAGTGGTAAGTGAAGGGCTTCAGTGCAGACAAAACAGTAAAGTGCATTTACTAGTCTTTTAGAATTCATGATGAAATGGAAGTTTCGAGCCATAGTTGTAGTTATTTTAGTTTTAAAAGACTTTAATATGTAATATGCATTAGTGTGAAGAAGCAGAATTGAAAGCTTTGGCTCTCAGAAGCATTTCCAGCATGACTTTATGCTCTCTTCTTTGGATCTTTGTAATAATATACTTAAAATGAATTGACTGTACTTTTTATTTGACTTTATTTGCTTTTAATTCTAAGTTAAATAAAAAAAAAATTGATTGATTGATTGATTGATTGATTGATTGATTGATTGAAAACTAAATGAAATAAAGTACTAAAACTCAAATGTACTCAAACTAAAACTGAAACAAACATTCATTAAAGCAGAATAAAAATAAATAAATAAATAAATAAATAAATAAATAAATAAATAAATAAATAATCTGCATTGCAAAATAACTCAAATGAAAATTAAGCCTCAAATCTCAAGCTCAAATCATTAGTAAATTCATAAATGTGAAATAATCAGTAATACTGAATTGACACTATTGTCATGCTCAATAATGCTGTATTTGTACAAATATACAGTGCATACAGTCACATCTGTTTTTATTAGGTAGAAAACTGCTAAAATGTTCCTTTTTTTACACACAATTGACCTTATTCTTCAATGTGGAAGTGCGCTCGTTTTTCGATTGTTTTAGAGCGTCCGATTCAGTTGCCTATGGGAGAAATGATGGAATAATAAACCTCAGAAAATGGTCGAACTACGTGCTTTACAAACAAGTGTGTTCATGACTATACAGACAAAGCAGAATAATATAATAAGAAAATACCAGTTTGCAACATCAAGCAGCATAACGAGCTGTTTTTAACGTCTAAAAATGAATGGAAGTGAATGAGACCGGAAGTCTCGAGCCAAAAAGATTCAAATGGCTGCTTCTGCTCGTATGCAAAGAATAAGGTAAATAAAATAAGTCATTTTTTCAATGAAATGGGGATAAATAAACACCATAATGTTCAGGTTTGGGTCAAATATGCCTTTATACTCAACACACAAAGTCCAATTTTATTTCATTTATAATGTACTGCCTCATGGTTTCATGACATACAATGAAAAATGAACACACACTCATACTCTACACCATTAGTCCAGACAATCTCACCCACCGCTTCCACGGCCGCGCTGATATATGTTTGTGACACATAGTGCTTTTCCGAGAAGATGAAGAATGGGATTCTAGGTCCAAGGAGCTGTTATTGGCAAACTTTACCTGTCCATTTTAATGCTTTCAGTAACTTAATATTGTTGAGATTACCAGCTTCTGCTATATTGTTATATATAGACGGATTTAGGCCATACTAATATGTTTTCATTTAAAAAAACACATTTGTGAGACAACACTGAGATGGTGACAAACACTGAGATGGTGTATTTAGCCAACAAAAACATATCTTTTTGAAAACGCTCTGCAATTTGGATACATTTGAAATCATTGTTTTTAATCTCGCAGTGTGGTCTGTGAAAACGGAAACGAAACAATGAGGCAATTTTTGGCATGTAGCCAATTCAGCTTAATAGCAGAGGACATTTACAGCAGTTGTTTTGGATACTCTCTTTTTTACTCAACTCCACCTCACTGTTGGTCAATTTAAAAAAAAAACTGAACTTTTCCTCATGTTTTCTGGTGCTTTAATCTATATATTGTTTGCTACATTTCAAAGAGCTGGGACATTAACACATGGAAGCATTTTCATTCTTTTCAGTGTGGATAAACAACAGAAAAAAATTATCTAGATGATAGCATGATGGCTCAGTGGTTAGGACTGTCGCCTCACAGCAAAAAGGCAGCTGGTTTGAGTCCCAGCTGAACCAGGAGGCGTTTCTGTATGGAGTTTGCATGTTCTCCCCGTGTTCGTGTGGGTTTCGTCCTGGTGCTGCGGTTGCCCCCACAGTCCAAAGACATGCGCTATAGGTAAATTGAATGAACTAAGTCGGCCATAGTGTGTTAATGTAAGAGTGTATGGGTGTTTCCCAGTACTGGGTTGCACCCAATTATTCCTATACATACACTGCGTAGGAATAATTGGCGGTTCATTTAGCTGTGGCGAACCCTGACAAATAGGGGACTAAGCCGAAGGAAAATGGATGAATGAATGAATGAGTGAATGAATGATAATTGTTCTTAGGTGAAAACACATTTCACAAATTTATCCAGACATAGACATAGATTTAATTTACCAATGTGTTTTATTTATGTATGTTTGGATGGATGGCATAAGATTATTGGCTATCCCAAAGAATGGGACAAAATGTAAATTTTATTTTTTTTGTAACCCATGGTGTTTTGCTATTTGATGAGTTGTTTTGAGAAATGCCTTTACTGTTTTGGAAATTTCAATTCGGATCTGAGAAATTTACCAAAGCCACTGAGAAAAACTGTAAATTGACGTGCACACTTTTTCCTGTTTGTTGGGCCACCTACTGTATAATGGACCTCCTGTGTAATAATAAGCACTATTATACCTGCTTAACCTTTTCCTTTGGGAGAGAGTAATCATGGCTTGACATTGCCCATTTGACATTGGATATAATGCCCCTATGGGCCTGCCATTATGTTATTTAGCAGCCACTTTCTTATCCAGAGAGTGCATTTATTACAGGTTCAGTCCCCCGGTGCAACCTGGGATTAAGAGGCTTGCTCAAGGGCATGATGGCGATAGGGGATCCCAGTACACCCTCATTATTAGCCTGTTAGTGTTAATTGCTAACCAGTGGAGTCTGACTGCATCAAGTGTTACATACAGATGTCCAGTTCACTTTCCTATCTAAATTGCTGGAAAATATTTTATTACAAAAAAAGGTTATCACAAAAAAATTATTACCAGTTCTGTGGGTTAAAATTGAAAAAAAAAGTAAATCGGTAAAAGAAAGATGCTAAATTAAGACAGAAATGTATTCTGACATAACAGAAAGACAGTATAACATGCTTTTCTGACCTTAAATAAAGAAATTATATATACAGTTGAAGTCAGAATTATTAGCCTTTCTGAATTATTAGCCCCCCTGTGTATATTTTTCGCCAATTTCTGTTTAATGGAAAGATTTTTTTCAGCACATTTCTAAACATAGTTTTGTTCTGTAGACAATGGAAAAAAAATATTGCTTAAGGGGGCTATTAATAAGCACTTTATATTAAAAATGTACTCCATGATAAACCAGTATAAAGCAGACAATCTGATTTCATTGAAGAAGACATGGACCAAGAACTTAAAATGCAACACTGACGAAAATGTCTGGCTACTCAGAAAATGATCAGACTACTTTTAAATATTTCAGTCTGCAAAAGATCTAAAGAAATGGAATTTAATATTGTACATATAGAGTTTATATATCCCCGAATAAATATAATAAAATAAATTACACTGTTTCACCTTAGGGCAGCACAGTGGCGCAGTGGGTAGCACTTTTGCCTCACAGCAAGAAGGTCACTGGTTCGAGCCTCAGCTGGTTCAGTTGGCATTTCTGTGTGGAGTTTGCATGTTCTCCCCGTGTTCGCGTGGGTTTCCTCCGGGTGCTCCGGTTTCCTCCACAAGTCCAAAAACATGTGCTATAGATGAACTGGGTAAGCTAAATTGTTTGTAGTGTATGTGTGTGAATAGAAGTGTGTGGGTGTTTCCCATTGATAGGTTGCAGCTGGAGGGGCATCCGCTGTGTAAAACATATCCTGGATAAGTAGGCGGTTCATTCTGCTGTGGCAACCCCAGATTAATAAAGGGACTAATCCGAAAAGAAAATGAATGAATGAATGTTTCACCTTAATGTCCTAAATGCAATAATAGTATCGGCACATTCTTTCATTGTCTTTGGGAGTGTCCTTTGATTGCTGATTTGTGGAATGGTGTTTGACTGTCCATAATACATAAACAGAAAATTACAGCCTCCCCAATAATGTGCTTACTATGTGTTCTGCCCCCATCCCAGTCCCCCCCCCCCCATCCTCTTTTGGAACATTTAGATGTCTTTAAACTTGTGCTGATGCTGGGGAGGAAATTAATTATGAATAAATGGGTCTGGACAGAACCTCCTATTGTCAAGGACTGGATAATCCTGATTAAAGAAACCATAATTATGAAAAAGATTGGACATAATTGTAAGGTAAATCTAAGTCATTTCAGAAGCTGGGGGAAATTCCTTTAACCTGTCTTGGCATTGATTGTAAGTCTACTATTTATCTTTACCTGTGCGCACTGTGATATTGTAATATTGTTTTGAATTAGTCTTCTCTTTTTTTTTCTCTTAAACACTGTATACTGTTTATGTTTTACTCATTACTATGTATGCAAATCATTCTGAAAAACTGAATTTAAAAAAGGGCTAATAATATTGACCTAAAAATGATTTTTTAAAAATTAAAAACTGCTTTTATTCTCGCCGAAATTAAATAAAAAAAACTTTCTTCAGAAGAAAAAATATTATAGGAAATACTGTGAAAAATTCCTTGCTCTGTTAAACATCATTGGGAAAATATTGGGAAAAAGAAATAAAATCACAGGAGGGCTAATAATTTTTGACTTCAACTGTATGTATATATATAAGGGCCTCACAGTGGCGCAGTAGGTAGCACGTTCGCCTCACAGCAAGAAGGTCGCTGGTTCGAGCCCTGGCTGGGTCAGTTGGCGTTTCTGTGTGGAGTTTGCATGTTCTCCCTGTGTTGGCGTGGGTTTCCTCCGGGTGCTCCGGTTTCCCCCACAAGTCCAAAAAAAACATGCGGTATAGGTGAATTGGGTAGGCTAAATTGTCCGTAGTGTATGAGTGTGATTGGGTGTGTGTGGATGTTTCCCAGTGATGGGTTGCAGCTGGAAGGGCATCCGCTGCGTAAAACATATGCTGGATAAGTTGGCGGTTCATTGCGCTGTGGCGACCCCAGATTAATAAAGGGACTAAGCCTAAATGAAAATGAATGAATGTATATATATATGTATATATATATAGTTAGCTTTTTTTATTAAAAGTATTAAGTAAATAATTTGAAACTGTTTGTCTGCTGTGTCAGAGTAAATTGTAGTGCTTTTATCATCTATCAAGCATAAAAACAACTGCCTAATGTTTAAGTTGCAAAATTCCCATTCATTTAAACTAAAAAAAACAAATTGTCATAAAAATGTAGTCTTTAAAGTCCTCAAAAACACGGGAGCAAGTAAACACAAACTTCAAGCTACGTTCACACGCTCAGAGACGAGCAAAGGCAGACAGCATGCTGTTTTTCACCCCAATAAATCTGATTCTCAGAACTTGC